>LPNX010269829.1:312273-327319 GCA_001517045.1 Pseudotsuga menziesii | reverse complement strand
TGGGCCAAATAAAAGACATTGTTGATCCGAAAGATCCCATTTTGTATAAGCATATTCACGCACAAGTGGTCAAAAGGTGGGACCATCTCAACGTTCCACCGCATGCCTTGGCATATGTATTAACACCTAAATATTATTCTCCATCTTGGTTGGCCAAACCAGCACCTGGGAGTATGGAAAGGAAAAAACCTCACACAGATTCAGAGGTACAGGCTGGGTACATGACTGCTATAGATAAGTTGGTCAGTGATCCCGATGAATGTGACTATTTGCGCAGTGAATTAATCAAATACCTTAGTGAGCTTGGTCCGTTTGGTACTTTGCATGCAAAAAGAGATCGAGATAGGGTGTCTTCTATAGAATGGTGGACCATGTATGGCTCACCATGCCCGCGCTTGTATAAAATGGCAATGAGAGTGCTTTCACAGGTGGTTAACAGTTCCTCTGCAGAAAGGTGTTGGAGCACCTATAGCTTCATACACTCCGTGAAAAGAAACAGATTAAATGAAAACCGGGCAGAAAGCTTGGTTTATGTACATTACAACTTGAGGTTGTTGAGTCATTACTGTGAGCGGGCCAAAACTGATAGATCATATGTCACTTGGGACAACAATCCGGAGGAGCATAACTTGGAGGATGGATCCTTAACTTTAGAGCGCTTGGAGCAAGAGCTTTTGGGTGAGGAAGATGACCTAGCAGCAGCAACAGCAATGCCACCGCCAACTTGTAGATTGTTCCCATCCGATGCACAAGCTTTGCCTTCAGGTTCACGACCTCCATTCGCATCAGTGAGTGGGGGGCGTGCAGGTGTTGGACGTGGTTCAGCAGCTCTAGCTTCACGAGCTGCAGGGGGAGATGATACAATTCCCATTGTTCATAGGCCACGGGAAAAGAAATTAGAAATTTCTCGTGGCAAGAGGAAACATTAGATTTTTTCTTGTTTTTTCTTGTTTACAGTACCTTACATTTTCTAGAACATTGACTCTTTTATAGTTATAACTTATTATGGTATATTTTGACATTTTGTAAACATTACATGGCAATTCAAGTTTGAAGTTTGAAGTTGAACCTACTTTTGAAGTTCAATGTTTTCAACTTTGCATTATTGGTAATGAATCAATGATTATGATGCTTCGTGAAATTGAATTGATTCAACTTTCATTTCATGGTTGATGTTAAAATTTGAAGCTTAAATGTTGATGTTATGTAATATGGAATCTGGATATTGGACCTATGGTTGAAGAATTCACTACTAGATGATTGAATCATTGATGATTGATTAATGATATTATATGGTATTATGAATATGGACCATGGTTTATATCATGTTTTTATGCTTTTCATAACTAATTCAATGTTCTAGGTGCTTTTGTTATCAAAATATATAAAAATATATATTTTTTAAAAAACGCTTCCTAACCGGATTCTTTTGAAAAAGGCGTTTCCCGCTTCCGCTTCCAAGTAACCTTGTCTTGGTCCTTTACCTTAATTGGTTCTGACACTCGTATTTGGGTGTACCTTTGATTATGACAACTTATGGATTTTATCCTAAGTACATTTACCTAATGGTTTGTACTAAAGGATCATTGGACCACTTATTGTTTATGATTTTATTAATTAAATCATTGGACCTTTTACCTTAACTTCTTGAACATTTTACTTTTGGCTTTATTTATTTTATGTAGACCTTGGATACTTTACCTTATGGTTATTTTATGATTTTTATTATTTGTGGACCACTTTATTTTTATCCTAAGTATTATATTTACTTTATGGTCTTATTAATAAAACCTTTATGGTTTTATTAATAAAGACCCTTGGTCCATGTAATTTATCTTATCACCCTTAACCTTTGACTTTATCCTAAGTGTTTATTTTTATTAAAAATCTTTAGACCATTTTTAACCTTGTCTAAACCTTATAAATTAAAGTTTTTAGAAAGCATGAGTGTATCTAATCTTTTCTTGGTCTACACCCGTCATACCTCAGCTACCCGGATGCTTCTCTGAGTTTGATTGTTGGCCTGGCACCTTCACTCATAGGGCTCTCTCTGTCTGCTGGCCCCCGTGACGTATTTCCACTGCGTACCCAATCCGCGGATCGTCCTCGAGTCCACCGTCTTTTCACTACGTGAACTCTGCACACCTAGTCCGCGACTCTTCCTCTAGTCCGCATCTCTTCACCACCGTGATCTCTGCTTGGGTTTTACCTCTCCCATACGGGCTTCACCACCGTACTCTCTGCTTGGTATCTTCGTTCATTTTATCCTCAGCCGATTTCATGATTAATCTTGGGCTCGAATTGGATGTGCGATTTATCTCTGCGATATTTGGTTCACGGCTGTCTCCGTGATTTTGTTTGGGTGATCTCTGCGATTTGGTTATTCTATGATCCCTGGTGGCCATCATGACTCCTCACCGTGATTCCTCATGGACTCTGCTTGATCTCTGCGATTTGTCTTTTTTCATGGCCTTTGCTCTCGACCTGTCTTTGCAATTGATCTCTGTGTGAGAGTGCTTACGACCTGTCACTGCAATTTTACCTCTCTGTGATTTATTACGGACTTACCTCACGATCTGTCCATGTGGTCTATCTCAACGTGAGTCCTTATGGGTTTTATCTCTATGTGCTGGGTTCCTTTCCCTGAGTGTGGACTGTGTATTTATAATCATGATTGTCAGAGAGTTTTGACTGTGCTAAGTGACTGTGTGTCCTTAGCATGAATGTTTTGGTCATGACTGAATTACTCTAGCCTGTACTTTTGATTAACATCTCTCTCTCTCTCTCTGTTGACTAAGAGTCTGAGGTCTGTTTATGTTTGCTTTAACCCTCTCTCTCAAGGTACGTATATGGTTTACCCAGTTTGACTTGTCCCTTCAGTGACAAGATCCAACTCAAAAATATCTGAGTATAAAATGGATCCAACAATGGTATGATTTGCTAATACTGTATCTATTTTCAATGTACATGATATTCGAAGTGAAACATCTCAACTTCAACGCAATGACCAGCAAAGCGTTAAAATTAACGCAATGACCAGCTGAGCATTGAATTGAAAGAGATGAAAATTATTTTCTTGCTTTATTATAGTTTAAATTTTATTAGCAACACTGCTGAATCTGAATTTACATGTTCATGCACTTATGTTTATTGCGTGTATTAAAAACTTCACTAACCCTTAAATTTTAACATATGTAAGCCATATAGGGTTGGGTTGTGGACTATGGTAACCTCCCTCGACAGGATTGTAAATTGTACAAGTTGAATTGTCACCCTAGCGGACTATCTGTGACTGAATTGTGACTTTGTCAAGTCTGATCTGTAACTTTTTGGGTCTGATTAGAAGGTGGCATTGCCTTCATGAGAGTGTTGTTGTAGTTTGGGAAAAGGGTTGAAGTTTCCTTTCATTCTGCTTAACAATCTAAGGTTTGTACCTTACACTACTGTAACCCTCCCATCTCTCTCTCTCTGGTAAGTCCATTGTTCACTTAATGACTTGTCCTTACAGTGACAAGGTTTGATTTGAAAAGTATATGAGTATAAGGAAGATCTAAACTAACATTGATACTATTTAGTAGTTTTTGTTCATTAGTTTGTCTTGTGTAGTACTATTGTTATTGTTTATTTTTTCCTGTACCTTACAATTGATAAATTATATCTCAAGGACCAACTTTAACACAGTGACCATTGGAGTGTTAAAGTTGAAAGAGATGAAAGTTATGTTTTAAATTTATCTTGCCTTGCTACACCTGTACCAATTTTGTTTCAAAAATTTATGTTTCACTGCTGTACTTCATCCTTCTAAGTACTTGGTTTGAATTGTTGCTCAAGTTAGTTAAATTTTGAAAAATACCAAAACTTAAACAATTTTGCCAATGATATATTGTCTAAGTGGAGGATAAAGATTGAGACTTCTATCATGGAGAAGTCACCTACATGGCTAGAGCCAGAGGAGGGGCAGGAGGAGAGGGAGGAGGTCAAAGACACCACAGAGGGTGATGTGCTAGCAGCGCCACCACCTTCTACAACGATTGATATAGCTAGTCCTCCATCCATCACTCATAGTTCGATATTAGATGCAAGGTCAGGTCCTTCTACTGCTACTACTAGTGCTAGGGGCAAGCCTCACAAACGGCCCATGACCTTTTCTTGTAAAAGGGGAAGAGGGCATTGATATTGTATATATTTTTTATTTACATTCTAATCGTTTTTTATTTTTTTATTTTTTTTATCTTGTTATTTTATGTATATAACATTACCCTCTTCTTTTAAGATGTTTTGTCCTCAAAGCAAGGCAATCATGGATATTGTTGAAGGAACTTCTATGTTTCCCATGAAGCATCTTCTTATGGACAATTCTTCCACTTAATAAGGTATTCTTTGATTATGCAAGAACGTAGTCTTCTCTCTCTGATGTTGATGATGGCTTATGATTCTAATACAAGTTTCCCTTTGTCGTCTAAGGTAGGAAGTGTTGTCTGAGCAGATTGATGTTGACCCAACAATTTTTTGAGATTCGAATCATGAAAAGCATTGTGAATTCGACTCTTGTCTACTAACTTCACTTCATATGCTACTGGGATCATTTATGGATAGTTTGATATGGTCCATATGTTAATTTTTCTGAGCAGCATAAAGAGCCCTTCTCTTAGGAGAATGGGACCACCTAATCTGGGGCCACGGTGAAGACTCAACCCAGTGTTGAGTGACCATTCTGTTGAATGGTAGATATCTGGTCTGGGACCATGTTATAGACCCAGCTCTGCCCTGGGTAGACTCAACCTAGTGTTGAGTAGACATTTGGTCTGAGACCACGATGTAGACCAGTCTAGTACTAGTAGACTCAGCTTAGTTCTGAGTAGCCATTATCTTGGAAAATGAAGNAGGCATGTGTGGCACTCTGACCCTTGATCTATGGGCTTGGTGTACTTCTCCAAGGATTAGCTACCCTTGGTTAAGTTACCCTAGTACCAGATCTAGGTGTAACACAGAGTGTGAGATAAAAGCATTAGTAACTCTCTTCGTTTATGATGATGTACTTTTGGAATCAAAAAGGACCACTGGTAATGACCACATGGGCACTTGGAAAAAGGACAGTCAAAAGTCAAAATAAATAAAGACTTTTGTACCACAGGAAAAGGACCATAGGTGAAAGTCAAAAATAAATAAGGACTTTTGGTAAAAGTCAAAGATAAATAAAAAGACTTTTGGTAAGGAGGTAAAAGTGAAATTAGGAAAAGATTAAAATATTATTATTTTTATCTTTCCTAATTTTGATCCACTTAACAGGTGAATGAAGGCTATATAAGAAGATCAAGTCTTCTCATTATTACACATAAGTTTGCTCTGACAGGTGAAGCTGCAATTTTACTAAGAGGACTATTTTCATGCCTCAGATAGGGCATATTCAACAAACCCTCAGCTAGGGTTTTTATTAGCATTCTTCCTCTCAAAATTTTTGTGGCAGCTATTCTTATTTTTCAGATAGAGTTCAGGCAGCTCTCTTCCCTTCCGTACACCTCTAGGCAGCAAGGAAAAATTCGGGCGACCCCCATCTCTTCTCACAGGCTGACTGTCTTTTGCTTTTGGGCAAGGGAACTGCCCTCTTCTTTTCTGGGCATCCCTGTAGGCACCCTTGGGCAGCATCTAACAGGCTTACCCGTGAGGGTTTGGCCCACGGCCAACCCTCCGGTAGCCTAAGGCAGGCCCTAACAAGGTTGTCGTGGCCACGGGCAATGGAGACAGACCACAGGCAGCAGCTGGGCAAAGGGAGCAATTCACGGGGCATCAGTCGGGCAGAGAGCAGACCACAGGAAGCAGGGAAAAAGGAAGCCATGCAGTCAACGAGCAGACAAATCCGGTCAATGGGCAACAGAAGGAGAGATCCGTACAAACCTATACAGATCCATACGGTCGTACAGCTGTACGGCAGAAAGGTACAGACTGTCAGTGACAGTCAGATCTGGTTTGGGCAACCTTTGTCTTTTCCGGGTAGGAGAGAAAATCTCAGTTTGCTGAAAAAGCCCTAAATTGGGAAATTTTGTATTTCTGGAAATTGTGGTTGAAATTATAAATCCGATTTTTTTACTGATAAAATTTACTGTGACTGTGGTAAAACCCAAATTTGGGTTTAAGAAACTTTTTGAAGAATTTCCTAAGTCATCTCATTCACGAGATGAGCTACTAATGCTCTTTGGGGGTTTTGTCCTTTGAAGGTTTCCCTAGTGAAAAATATTGTGTCAATTGTGTTGATGTGATGGATGTGTTTTTACTGCACTGCTGAGTTGTTTAAGTTTATCTGCAAATTTTTTAAGTTATATGCTAATGCTAAAATTCAACACCATAAAACCTGGGGGCCAATTTATTCTTCCCTTGTTGCTAAAGTGGCAATTGCTTCTATGGTTGAAGTCTTACAAATACCCAATCTACTACTTCAAACTCTCTTTCAGATCGATGTTGATATGCTTCTTACTTCATATGATTTTGTGCCATAGTTAAATTATCCTTGAGACTTGCAATACTCCCTGATTTTCTTCAAGTTAACTTTAAACTACCGGTACTTTTCCATCACCTTGAATGACTTCCTTCCATCTGGGAGGCTCATAATCATATAATGCTTGAAAAGGTGTCATCTTAGCTGACATGTGATAGGTAGAATTATACCACCATTCTACAAGATGTAACCACCATAACCATTTGTTTTGCTTGTCAGTAACGAAACTACGAACATAGGCTTTCAAACATTTGTTGACAACTTTCATTTGTCCATCTATTTGGGGATGATAAGCTGAGCTCATGTTAGGAGTGATCCCAATTTGTTTGCAGAATTCTTTCCAAAAATTGCTTGTGAATTTGGCATCTCTATTGCTAACGATGTTTTTTTGAAATCAATGTAATTTGTAAATACTTTTACAGAATACTTCAGCGATCTATTTAGCGGAGTCCATTTTCTTAATACAAATAAATTGTGCATATTCCGTTAATCGGTCCACTACCACAAAGATTTGGTCCTTTCCTTCGAATAAGGGTAACCCTTCAATGAAATCCATGGAGATTTCCTCCCACTTCTGGTTTGGAATGCGAAGTGGTCCACTACCACAAAGATTTGGTCCTTGCCTTCGAATAAGGGTAACCCTTCAATGAAATCCATGGAGATTTCCTCCCACTTCTGGTTTGGAATGCGAAGTGGGTGGAGTAGCTCTGGAGTCCTAACATTTTCGCTTTTGTTTCTTTGACATGTGTCACACTCGGCTACATACTTTTGAATGTCTTTATACATCCCATTCTAGTAGAAGGATTGCCTAACATTGTAGTAAGTTTTGAAAAAATCTACATGTCCTGCAACTGGGCAATCATGACATTCTATCAACACCTTGGTCTTAAACCTGGATGTTGGGCATAAGTAGATCCATCCTTTATACCAAAGGATGTCATTCCTCCATTCGAATTTTGGACCCCGATTAGGATCATTGATTAAGCCACATGTGTCTGGGTCCTTGACATATTCAACTCGGATTTCATCCAACCAATCTGGAACTGCAACTGAAATCGCATAAGCTTTGAGTTCTTCATCTTTTCGGGAGAGAGCATCAACAACTATATTGTCATTTCCTCTCTTAGTCATAATCTCCGTGTCAAATGTAGAAAGTTTTTCTATCCATTTTTGTTGTTCAATTGACAATTTTTTTGTTGTAACAAATATTAAAGACTATTGTGGTCTCTTCTTATCAAGATTTTGCTCCCTAGAAGGTATTGTCGCCATTTTGCCAGCGCATGTATAATGGGAAGCATTTCTTTATCATATGTGGATTTCAAACTCTCTCTCTCTCTTGTTGAGCTTCCGGCTTTCGAATGTTATTTGATGACCTCCTTGCATCAAGACTACTCCTATCCCAAAACCTGAAGCATCGCATTCAACTACAAAGAGTTTTGTGAAATCTAGTTGTGCCAATACTAGCGTTGATGACATAATGTTTTTCAATGCTTCAAAACATTTTTCAGTTTCATCATTCCATCGAAATGATTTTTTCTTCAGTAAATTTGTTAGAGGGGCAGTCTTATGGGCATAATTCTTCACAAATCTTCGATAGTATCCTCTCAAGCCTAGAAATCCTCTTAATTTCGAGATGTTATCTGGTTTGGGCCACTCAGTGATTGCCTTGATCTTACTTAGATCAACTTTGACTCCTTCCGTCGATATTTTATGGCCAAGATAGTCCACTTCTTCTTTTCCAAAAGTGCATTTTGACATTTTTGCATAAAATTAATGTTCTTCCAAGATGGTGAGTACTTGATTTAGGTGTCGAAGATGCTCTCTCCAAGTTTTTCTATATATGAGCATATCATCAAAAAATACTAATACAAACTTTCGCAAATATGGATGGAACAATTCGTTCATTGCGGCTTGAAAAGTGGTTGGAGCGTTAGTTAACCCGAAGCGCATTACTTTGAACTCATAATGGCCCTCATGAGTACGTAAGGCAGTTTTTGCCACGTCTTCTAATCTAACTCTGATTTGATAATACCCTGATCTCAAGCCTAGTTTTGAAAAATACCTAGCTCCATGAAGTTCATCCAACATCTCATCGATGAATGGGATAGGGAATTTATTCTTGATTGTTATCTTGTTCAATCCTCTGTAATCTATGTACAACCTATAAAATCCATCCTTCTTGCGAACTAACACTACTCGAGCTACTGCATAAGGGTTTCTAGGCTTGGAAATGACTCCACATCGTAACATATCTTGGGTTAAACTTTCAATCTCTGTTTTGGAACACCTTGTGGTGTTTTTGGATTAGCTCTTGTGTTTTTGGTGGTTTAGAGTCATCTCCTTCACATGTTAGCAACTTCAGCTCTTGACATTGAATTATGTAAGCAAGTGCTCCTTTTAGAATTAGTCTTTCCATTTGATGTGATGTAACCAATTGCGTTTGGGGGGGGGTTGGAAACCATACAATCTGTACTTTTTCCCTAACAACTT
The DNA here is from genome assembly GCA_001517045.1 of Pseudotsuga menziesii. NCBI lineage: Eukaryota > Viridiplantae > Streptophyta > Pinopsida > Pinales > Pinaceae > Pseudotsuga > Pseudotsuga menziesii. The sequence continues at coordinate 318,336 of LPNX010269829.1, read as the reverse complement.
GAACTTGATAAAATGCTCTTGATGGTTTAAGGAGTAAGTACCCAATGTTTGCACCCTGTTACCAACTAAGTTGCACCAAGTTGGATTTCGAAACAAGCCACCAAAGATGAACAATCACTTGTTCAAATTTTCAAGTTCAGAAGTCCTTGAAGCCCTTCCTAGGCCTTTTTTTTATTTTTTTTTAGCATGTTCATACCCCATGGAGAATTGTAATAAAATGAGTTAGCATGATGACATTATGTAAAAGGTTTGGCTTCTTAAGACTTAATTATTAATGCATTATTCCATGGTGTTTTTTCCTTGTTAATTATTTATAGTTTTTAAGCGATAAATAATTTTCGAGTTTTTCACGTAAACCTCCAAAGCTGGAATAATCGGATTATTAATTAAGCCTTAAGAGGTTATTAAAACCTATAAGTCTATGTATATTACCATGCTAATCATTATTTTGAGTCATATGAACATGTCCTAAGTCCCCCATAGGTTTTTTTTAATTTCTGGAAAAAAATATTTTTTTTCGTTTTTACATGCTTATTTTTAATAAGTTAATTGTAAAAGTGTAAAAAGTCATACAAGTGTGGCTAGGAGGTTATTTTTGTCATGGGGGTGCTCATTTTCTAACTCAAAGCACCCACTTAACCCCTAGACCCACTTTCCTAAGTTTTCGAGTAATTATTCAATCCCAAAACTAATAATTACTCGAAAAACCCAAAAACCCAAGAAAAATGATATATTTAAAAAATTCGGCAATTAAAAAAATGAAAGATAATTGCCAAAAATGAATTTTATGACTTGGCAATTTATTTTGGCAGGTACCCGAGCAAGTGGGACAAGACAGATGTTGCCAATTCAAAGAGATTTTTGAGTTGGTTGTTTCCTCATGATGAGAGGTGTGCTTTTCTCCAAGTGGGGTGCAAATCCCAAGAAAGGATGGAATGCTGTGTGAGTTGGATGAGCTTTGGGTGAGTTGGCTTTCACATTTTGGAAGTTTCTATCATTCTTGCTTTTACCCAATTCATGCCAACCCTCTTCCACCTCATTCCACTTCTCTTGACCAGTTTTCTATATAAGCAAGCGTCCTCTCTTCATTCTGGACGGATGATTTGGGCATTGAACCTCTGCTCCGGTGATATGTAATATTGATTATTGAGTTAATAAAAGGCTTTGGAGGCTGAAGCAAGTGTGGCCTATGGTGTTTGGATGTGTTTTCATTGGTAATATTGAGGTAACCTGTGGATTTCCGCAAGCTTGTATGAGTTTGGGATTTGTTGGCTTTGAAGATAATTGTTTTTTCTGATAAGGTAGGAAGTAATACACCTGTGATTACTTACTATTGCAGAATGCTTATGAGTTTATGATTCTAATTTGATTTCATATTTTTATTGAGCATTCATTATTGGATAAACACTGCATTTAATCCTCATTTTCAAGTTTTGTAGATTTATTTCACAGGTTGCTTAAACTAGAGTTTTGGATAAGCGTGTGACCTCTACTTTTACTCCAAGTAACTTTTGAAGAGAGGATTTCATCCCATCGACATCACTTCGTGGGTTTTTTCTCGCCTTTCTTTCTCTATCTTTCAAGCTTGGTGATACCCTTCCGTCACAAAACCTCAAGTCTTCTGGTTACTAAGTTCTTTATTTTGCATATTTAAATCTCACTGAAGTATTGGAATATCTTAGCTTTCTAATTTCCATATGCAAGTTTTAAGCTTCAGATCTGATTATTTAAGTTATATTTTACAAGATTTGATAACAAGAAAGTACTAATTTAATTCCTAAAATTTTCTATCTTTAAAGTACTTAAATTTTTTAATCAAATTTTTATGTTTTGATTTGATTTTCTATCGTATTTAATAAAAATTTGTTCATTGTTTTGCAGCAGAGATTGATATGATAAAGAGGAACTCTGGCGAAATTTTAAAGATCCAAGTCAAACCGGAGACCCCTCTTCTCATTCTTCTTTCATTGGCCACTTCTAAAATGCCCTTAATTGTAAAAACTTGTCGTTACCTATTCTACAAAGGAACACAAGTACTTATTTCATCTATTCATTGTAAAAAGAGAAGCAAGTGCGCAGCCAAGTGCCCACACCACATCCCCCCACGGGGGATTCGCACTGTCTCACTTTTTCATTTTTTTTAGTATTTCTTTAATTTTTTCAGTTTATTTTAAGTTCCTCAGGTAAAATTAATCAATCCGGCTATGTTCTCGGTAACAAGAGTATTGGCATTGAGATTTTAAAAAATCACACTTGGCTTTAAAAAACTTTAAATATCCAAGACTTCAGGACCCCGTATACTCTTGTGACAACTACAGGCCTTTGGATGGACCAATGGGACAATCGAAAAGGGATTGAAGTGACTACTAATTAGTAAAACACATCAATTAATCCCTACAAGTGAAAATCCGGCACTTATGCAATTTTAACAAGTTGTTGGGAAATTCTGCAACTGAAGCGAGAACCAATAGAAAGTGGCCACAAACTACCGTTAGGCTACACCCACGTTTGGTGTATTGTTGAACACATCCTTGTGACTCCATCTAGCCCACATGTCACTGTGAGAGCCACTTCTTGGTAAATCCGGACACATTCCTCGTACCTTCGAGTATATCTAGATTACCATCTTCCCATCATAAGAAAGATCATTACCACATTAATAATAAAATTTACAAAGAATTGACCCACTCCCTAATTACTCACTTAATAATCTTAAAACTGACCAACTGAGACAACTGCAATACTTCACGAGACTCCACTAGCAACCCTTTACACAAGCAATCCATTGGCACTGTCTTTTTTGGAAATCTTGCTTATTTTATGATTAAGTTAATCATTGTGTTGTGGAATGTTATTTATGCTAGTCATTTAGATCACTTGCAGTTATCTTTGTTTCAAGGTTTTATTTATCTCATCTCCTAGACTAATTGTTATATTGTTATAGATTAAACACCATAGTTTATTTTACTAGGGACCACCCCCCTTGGCTTCGCTAAGAAAGAGCCTAGACAGAGGAGTCAAGATAAAGTGACAGCACTTGACTTTTGCTTGCCCCCAAGGTCGCACCCAATGGCTTGAAGATTTCTGCCACGTGACCCAAGGTGCGAATTAGGCAACAACACAACCATTGGATTCCCAATACCACATCTACTCTTCCCAAGGGTACTGGAAAGAAGTCGAATTCTAGGATATACTCTTACATTTGTAATTTAACCTTGTGACACTTTACCACATTTTCAATCTTCTTACCATCTACTACCATAACCTTCATGTTAGGCACTGGATAAACGAATAGGTTGAATATCTTAGCAAGATTAACATTAATAAAGTTATGGGTACTACCAGTATCTATGAGAATCGAGACACTATTGTTTTTTATATGTCCCTTTAGCTTCAATGTTTAATGGCGGATAGTGATATCCTTTGTGTATCATCTTCTAGTTTTGAGTGGCAGTCATGCTAAGTTCTCACATCCTCTTCACATGATTCTTCACTTTCAGATTCATCTTCTTCTTCAGCCTTGCAAGCATACAATTTTTGGGGGTTGCTCTTTTGCAAACATCTATGCTTAGGATCTCATTTTTCTCCACAATATTTGCATTTTCCTTCCTTCATCCTCCGAGCCTCCAAACTGGGTTTTGCTCCTTCCCTTAAATGTGGTGGCATGTATTTTGAAGTTCTCGTATTAGCTGATTAGGGAGGCTCCTTCTTGGAGTAGTTTTTGTCGAAACTAATTTGAGTGGATCTTTTGACTTGTCATTGATGATCTTGGCCTTATGTCTTTCCTTCTCCATGGTAGAAATGTTATGTAATTCTAACTCATCCCGAATGTGTGGTTTTAGTCCATGTATGTATGTTTGCAGTCGTTGATCATCAGTTAGTTCTTGAACTTGGGTTGCCAAGACTTCCCATTCACACGTGTACTCATCTACACTAGTTTTTTTATGCATTCTAGTGATCTTGGCAAAGCCCTAAACTAAATTATCAGATCTGAATTTTATTTCTAAGTTTTATTACTTCTGTTGTTCTACAGTTTACTACTGCTGTCCTATTGTGATTTTATTAAAGTAAAATTTTTATTTTTTGTTAAAAAGCCCTAACTTTAACAGTTGGTACATATTTCGAGGCACTGTAGCAGCCTGTTTGACAGTACAGAAATGTATGATGTCTGTGCATGCAAACCGAGGGAGTAACTGCAGCCTGTGAGGTCTGTACAGTGAGGTCAGACTTGGCAGATTTCCTGTAACTGACTGTGTACATTCAGGCATGCAATTCGAGGTAGACGAAGTACATAGAAATCGAGGTCCAGTTTTGTTTATTTAATGCTGAAAATAATGACTGTTGTATTCCATAAAATTTCTCTCAATCTCAAGAAAATTTCTCTTGTGACTAGTTTTCCCCTTTGGGGGTTTTCCCAGAGTCTTTGGAACAAAATCACTGCATTTTGTTTTTATTAAAGTCTGCTGTCATTTGTTATTTCTGCTGCTAAAATGTGTTCTTAGTACTATGTACTAGCTTAAAATTACATTAAAATTGTTTGCCAGAGAAATGTGGTTGTTTTTGTGCCTGTAGAAGACTATTACCAAAGTGTACTAAGTGTTTGACGAAATCTGTTATTGATTTCAATACCCAGATTTCGAAATTTTAAAAAACAGTACTTTACGGGATCCTTGTTTAATTAAATAGATCCCAGATAAGTCAGCTGGGAAAGAAAAAAGAAGAAAAGATAATGCATACTCTGTAATCAGTCTTGATGTCTATATTTGGAGGCTTGATAAGACCCCTTGTGCATGATTTTCTCCCAATAATGTGAAGCCATACATTTATCTGTTCCTGTGATACCACCTTCGTGCTGTTTATTTCAGATTGCCTTCGAAGTTCAGATCTGTATTCTTCCCAGCTTTTACGACCCTTGTATCCCTGTTAAAAAGGAATTGGAAATGAAATATCAGGCCCAACTGCTTATTAGAATTTCTCACAAATAAACATTTGTTTCCCAAGTCCAGATTGAGAAGTTCAACATGATGCTCACCTCTGTACGAGCACAAGTTCCCTTATCAGTTTCCAACCGAGGGTTTGCAGGCAAGGTATTGCCAGATTGAGCCATCTCAGAATATTTGTCATAATATTTCCCATGATGCATGCATCGACCATAAAATCCTACTCTGTCACCATCATCACCCTCGATCTCACTTTGCAACAAACCCTGCATCACATCAATTCATTAAAACCTGCTGTTACTATACACGTATTAAAATAAAAGAATATGGTCACCGAATTCTCACATGTGCACAAAAATTAATAACACTACCATGGAAACAGGTAAAACATAGTCAGCTTAATATTTTCACTGTCGAAAAAACATACCAATACACTAAAATATGCCCTTCTTGATGGTGCCCCAATATCTTCAATCATGAGGAAAAACAGTGCGCCTTACTACATTTTTATCATGGGAAAAAGAATAGGGTGGATATGGGGACGCCATCCCTGTCATTGAACAGTTTATTGGAATGAAATTGGAGGGAAGATAAACATGTGAATCAACATCAACAATCTTACTATGATAATGCCTGTGGTTTACTAAAGAGAGTACATACAACAAGGGCCACCTAACCTGCATCGTACACGTCATATTACACAATATTAACCAGTAATCAACATACAAAACCACAACTATTCATGACAAGGGAATATCTAAATAGGGATGAAAAGCTCACAATGATTTTATAAATATATATTACTCACAAGCACTCATGCAAACATACAATGCAAAACTTTTACTCCAAAAAATAGGACAGCAGCACAAAGAAGGTAATTCAAAATAAAAGCCCTTGCCTCCAAAACTGGGCACAGGGAACAACTTGCCTCCCATCAAAAGTCAACGCTCGAGAAGATATTAACAGCATAAGTGGCAGAAAACTAGCACTCAGACACTTTCTAAAAATTGGAAAGAATACTCAAATTACAAAACATTGCATGTCCACAGCAAACTGTGGAAGAAAGGGTGTGTTACCATTGCACAAACCTAAAATGTTGTTTGAATTTAATTTAAATCTACAA
>LPNX010269829.1:266919-311620 GCA_001517045.1 Pseudotsuga menziesii | reverse complement strand
AAATGTATTACATAGATGTCGGAATGCCACTGGCAAATGCCAAATAGACCAATAGTAATAGTAAATACAAAAAGGGGTAGATCAAGATGGAAGAATGAAGAATCTCATCTATCAATAGTCCTGAAAACCGTGTAGATCAAGATGGAAAGCATATCCTGGAATCAGGAGACGTTGGTGACAGCACAGGACACGAGTGTCCGAAATCAGGACTCGTTAAAAAGTCATATCGGACATGGGACACGCAGACCCTTTTGGACGTGTATGGTATCTTAGCTACACACCATGGAACCTGTAGATTTGGTATTTATAGCGCCAGTTTGAATTTAATTTTCCATCATGGCTCATTTTTTAGTTTTTACATTAATATCACCACGTTTCATTTCTGGCTATGACAGCTAGTCATCTGCCTGCTACATGCCCTCTTTTAATCATAAATAACTATGAAATTATTGCATTTTTTGCTATTTTTAATAAAACTTGTAGAAGGAAATTGCAATTTGTCCTGTAACAACTGACACCTTTGCAGTTTAAAGTGCAAACTGGTACCTTATAATCCAAAAAAGATAATAATTAAGAGCTATATTTCCAACATCAATAACTTATTTGAGAAATCATAACTCTCTCCTGATCACTTCTATGGAACCATAGGCTTAATACCTTGAAATTGTATAATAACTTGCATAGCCCAAGTCAAAATAATTTCAATTTGTTCATGTGACGAGAGAACCAAGACGTTAATAAGAAATACAACTAAACCTCTACTTGATGGGTTTCTGTCATCTGAAATCAAGAACACAGTACAATACTGGAGCAAACCTTTACATTCTACTTAATCTAGAACTGAAAAATCTGAACCAGGCTATCAAGAATATTGCAGGAGAGGGTAGCAAAATAAATTGAGCAATCTCTACATGGTTTCTCTTAAAATCTACGTGTCTTAGAAACCTTATCAAATATCACACCTTTTGATGTGCACACCAGGGATGAAAAGGGACACAGCATTTGACAACTCTGCACTGAATACACAACCCACCAGGCCGATTGCATATAGAGCAAACCTGAAAAACGAGGCAAAATATTGCTAATCAGATGCTATAAACAGATAAATGTTTTCAACTTAAATTCTCAATATGTATATTATAACTCACAACATAGAGGTGGAAGGAGATAAAATACAGCATGATAGGAAAACAATAAATGTTTCCATATAGATTTGAAATGGGCAGAAATTAAAATGCCCACAAAGCTGATAATAAATAACAACAAATAGAAACTATCCAACCAAAAAACTATAATGGAAGCTGAACTGTGATGGTGTCATTTCTTAAACTAAAGTTGTTGAACTTTCCAATCAGAACTCACAAATGATTAAATGCTTTGGACTAAAGTTGACAAAACGTTCACACAAACATGGATAGAGTAGATGACGGAATATTACATAGCAGGAAAATGAGAAGGTATTTTTTCCATGTAGACATCAAAAGCAGCAAAATTAAACATCCATAAAAACTTCTAACAAATATCTGCAATTTTATACTATCCAACGAAAACGAACATTTAAAAGGCAGCCAGTCTCTCTGTATTTATGTATGCTAAGTTCTAGCTATTACTAAAACTGAATTTTTCTACCAAGTTCATCATGTCTAGCAGTTATCAAAAAGTTGAATTATGCTTTTGTGGGTTTAAATAAAGCATTTATATAATTGAATATGCCATAACTTTTTATCTGCATCTTTCAAAACCTCTTTGCTTTCATCCGTGATATTCTAAAGCTTACCAGTTTCTTTCTGGGAAGAGCAGCTCCAGAGACATCAAATACACCCATGGTACTAACATTTAAGCACCTTGTTCCAGGCATCCATAGGCCACAAACCACATGGACCCATTGAGTCACAGTTGGGTCATTCACAGCAGCAGTGATAGTATTATGTACTTTGAATTCGCCATTCAAATATTTTTTAACCTTCCCTACTTGACCAGAGCCTTTTTCTATATCATCCTCAAGACTGCTTCTAAAGCACGTTTTGTTGCTGTCCTCTTTTCCAAATGATACAATATTTGATGTGCAGAATCCAGGAGACATTAATTCTGTTTTGCTACTTTCTGATGTTCCCAAAAAAGTCTTGGCACTGACTTCATCAATCCTGTTACCCTTACTAGAAAGAGGAGGCAACTTCCCTGGCAAAACCTTCAAACTGATGTCATTAGTCACTTGCCATACTTGCAACAAACTCTTCACAACATTGCGTGTCTTCTGTGCCCGTGTCATAGCTCCCCCTCCATAGCCACAAAGGACACATACCTATGCACATCATATTTCAACATTAATTCATAGTGTTAGAAATATATAAAAGCAAATAATTCCATTAATTCTGAAAAGACAAAATAATACATTAGAACAGTCTCCAGAAAGAAAGAATATAACAATAAACAGATGAAATCAATCTGGTAGAAATATGATTCTCAGCCTAATATATTGAAAGATAGATGTAATCTACATGCATGTGTTCAACGAACATAAGCCCTGCACCCTCATACAGAGATGTTGACGAAGGAACATGATAGTCTAGAACTCATGTAGACAAATGGCTCTTCACAAGATAATTAAATTCATTATTTCTTACGGGAGTCAAACTTACATAAGATATTTCCTAAGTAAAATCATCTCTGCAAATTCCAGTTTATCAGAATAAAATTCCATTAAAATATGCATTTACTAGCTGATAATGCAATCTCTTGAAGCCTTATTTCTCGAAGATATTTGAAACAAAACAAAAATATTGCATTAAAATGGCTCTTCACAAGATAATTAAATTCATTATTTCTTACGGGAGTCAAACTTACATAAGATATTTCCTAAGTAAAATCATCTCTGCAAATTCCAGTTTATCAGAATAAAATTCCATTAAAATATGCATTTACTAGCTGATAATGCAATCTCTTGAAGCCTTATTTCTCGAAGAAATTTGAAACAAAACAAAAATATTGCACTTCACAAAATACCAAAAATTCATCATTTTAATGTAACAACATTCAATTTTGGTGTAGTAGCACATGCTTTTAATTTTCTATAGGAACAACCTCTATAGGTGGGTGCATTCCTCTAGTTGATCTCATTCCTCTTCTATATCCCTGTTGCCTATAAAAACCTCTTGCTTCAAAACATGCACTTGGAAATCAAAAGTGGTAGCCTTTTCCCCAAAGTTTTGGATTGCTATCAGGATATCTTCCAAAGAAAAGAACCTTAGTAGTGATATATCCTCTATAACGAGTGTTGAGTGATATATCCTAAGGTGTGTCAAAGGCGGCAACAAGCCTACTAAGCGATAAGTTTCAAGGTATAAAAGAACTAACTTAAGTCATTTAAAAAAATAAAAATAAAATCATAAATAGAACAAAGAACTCATAAAGTGGATGTAAGCCTACTTTTTACTCAACCGAAAAAAGGGGCAAGTTGTCAAAAGGACATCAAGAAAAGTCCAAGAGATATCAAAAAGATTTAAAAATAAATCATGAATAAGTATCTAAAAGTGATTAATCAAGTAAAGTTTTGTCGAAACTAAGCCGATAAGTAATCAGTGAACGTGAATGATGAATTCCGCGAATAGTTATACTTTTTGGTGAAATGTCATTTTTGTGCCATGGAATTTAAATGTCAATGGTCCTTCAAGCATCAAGATGTTAAATGCTTAAATTGCAAAACGATATTTACTCTCAAGGGATAATCAAAAAGAAACATCACAAAACAACAAAAGTCTCAAGACTACAATAAAAATTTACAATTTAAGATAGACATGGATAAAATTCAAAAAAAAATAGAAGAGGGAGATCATTCTCGCTAAAAAGGCATAATCAAGAGTTGCTCACTCAACTAAAGGAATTACAAGAGAGGCAATGCAACCAACATGAAGTTCAAGATCTTGAGGAAAAATTTAACAAGAACTTTGTAGAAAAAAACGTAGAAATTTCTCACCTCAAAGATCATAGTCAAAAATTTCTCGAGCAAACCAAAAAGTCAAAGGGTAAGAAGCAATGCAATCATAAACTAGAACAGATAATCAAGAGTTCCAGAGGAAATTATCAGAAAAGGATCTAGAAGACTCTAGCCTAAGGAACCTTAATCAAAGGTTTCTTGAGCAAATCAAAAGATTAAAAGAGGAGCAATCAGAAAACCAAGACCTTCAAGACAAAGTCAAGAATTCAGAGAATGATGAAGAACTTGCTCATCTAAGGGTGCATAATCAAAGTTTGCTTGTACAAATCAAGAAGTTGAAAGTCAAAAAGGAAAAACAACAAAAGTTAGATCTACATGTCAACAATGAACCACCAAGTGACAAAGAGACAATGACTGATCCAACTGAAGTGAGGATATTGTCAAATGTTGAAGTACAAACAAAGGAAAATCCAAGTATCTCTACTAATAAACCAATGTTCCCCCAAGTTTCCAGGACGCAGGAGCGCGGGAACAGGGAAACGCACATTGGAGGCGTATGGAGACCACCCCCAAATTTTAGCGAAATTCGAGGGGGGCGGGGGGACGTCTAGGTCTTAATAAAAATTAATATTATAAATTATTAAATCCCAACAATAACAATTCAATGATTCATCCCATGTAAGCTACTAAAAGTAAATAATAAATAGTAAATACTATGTTTATCATTGTGCAACGTAAATCGGAATATAGCAAATTAATAGTACAAACACGTTGTACAATTCATCATGATAATTTTCAAATGTCATTTGAATCTTGATATTCATATTTCTAATTTCAGTCATTGTAATTGAAAATTTGAATCAATGATATTGCATGCTAAAATAGCGAAATAGTAAATTACTAAAGACTAAGCCGGAAATAGAGACTAAACAACAATTAAAAGTAAATTTTGTTTTTTTAAATTTAAATTGGGAAAATCGTGGGGGGCGTCTAGGAACCCCCCCAGTTTTTGGAGGGGGCGTGTGGGAGCCCCCCTTCACCGGAGCGCGCTGCAGAACAGGGGGACGCGCCCCCTTGTGAGTTTCCGAGAGTTTCCTGATTTTGGGGACGCTGGGAAACGTTTCCTCATGAGCCCCCGAGCCCCCGGGGCGCAGGGAGCGAGGGGGGCGCGCCCCCGAACATGGGGGGCGAGTCCCCGTGTAACACTGTAATAAACATTTGAGGATCAACAAGGTGACAAAAGTATGCGAGGAAGAATTACTACAAAAGGTGAATGAAGGAGACTTTACAATTATGAGAAAGAAAAATAATGTTCTCAAGACACCTTATCGAAATCCAAATCATAAGAGTTGATTCCTTAACCAATCAAAATATTAAAACCAACAAAAGGCAAAGCAGATGACCTATGTTTCGAAGAGTACTCCAACGGATACAATTGGAATCACAATACAATAGGTTCTCTCCAAGAATCCTATAAATGTTTAGTTCCACAAAAGATCGAAATAGTGTGGGCAGACCCTTTCACAACACGACAATTCTGCTTGGCTCTTAAAAGATCACACCATCTTGTATCCTCTACGATGACAAGCTTAAGAATGAAGAATCATGAAAAGACATTACACACTAGAACCAAGACATAACTTTTGTATGATTTGAGGATAAACCATTTTAAAATGGTAAGCAATGTAATGTATACAAAAATATATATATATTAAATTAATAAATATATAATAATGCATAATAATAATATTGATATTAATTCATTCATTAATGAAGTGACACAACCTATGGAAAAGACATGTTTATTCATCCATGGTGACTAGTGTTATCGGAACCGGACCAGAACCGACAAAATCGGTAGGTCCAACAAGTTTTGGGCATTTTTCAGTTCAGTTTAGTGATTCTATCCGGAGACAGCCAGTTCCATATCGAACCGGTCAGTTTTGTACCTACACCAGTTGGTTCCGTATGAAACCGATCAGATTTGTACAAGTCCGTTCACCATGGGTCTGAACATGAAATTTCTAAAGAAAAAAGTAATCAGTAGTACTATTAAACAGTAATATTAAATTCTTAGAAGTAAAAGTGCCATTCTCCTTTTCCTTCTTAAGGGGAAGCCAATGTTATGTATATAAAAATAAATATTATTCGTAACTATGTACCTAAACTATAGAACATAGAATATTAATTTTTAAAAGGTACATCACATAAAGACATAACTTAAGTGAAAAGTCACCTTGAGGACTATAAAATACCAAGGTCACTCATCATTTTATATCATCCATTCATATCTTATTCAAATATTTTATATATTATATGTCCTATAAGAATTCTAAGTATATGTCCTTATGTTGGATATTCTTTAGCAAATGAAGTTTGTTCATTTCAAAGTTAGGTAGCCACCTCCTACATCTTTGCATTTCGTTCCCTATATTCTTGGAATTAGGAAGTGTTGGATTAGGCATATTTCTTACCATCCTTCACTCATGCAAAGAGAATAAAATATAAATTCAAACTCCAAAAAGGAGACTTTCTTTTGGAGAGCTAAGGGAGGATAAAAATAGAGTTTTATGCTGGAAAAGGGAGCTAATATACTTGGGGACAGAATATCACATAAAAGAAATCCATTGGAACCTTGGAAACAAGAGGAGAAGGAGAGGACACAACAGAAGATGAAGGACTGATGTGCAGCCTTAGAGTCCAAGTTGATTAAAAAGACAACCATATGATCCCAAGAAAAATTTGATCATAAAATCAGCTAAGAACCAAGAGAAATGTTGCCAGAGTTCGATCTAAAAATGGATAGTAGTTGGACTCTAATTCACAAGGTTCACCAAATTTGAACCTTGAAGTTCAATAATCAGAAAACCTCAATAAAAAACGAATCCATTGACGTTTGGTAATTTGCAAGCTTAACTGTACATCGTGGTTTTGACGGGCAAAACTTGACAGTAGTTGAGGACGCATTGGCCTTTCTTTTCAACTAGTTCTACAGATTTCCTCAATACAAGTATTGAAAATTTTATATACGTGGAAAGAGCTACACTGGTCAATTACTCAGTATATATACAGTTGGAAACTAGGCAATAAATCCCAATTTGGGTTCAATTTTATAAATCTGAATTTCAACCATGTAAATTGAGGCCTGTGAAAGCCATTTTTTTTTAGTTATTCAAAAAACAAAGATAAAATAACACCATATTCTCATTGAAGATATGGGTAGACTGTGGTTGGTGTACCAACGAGTATTCCTTTCCATTGACAGCAATGGGTAGATTGTGGTTGGTGTGCCGATTAGCATTCCTTTCTGTGCTGGTGAAATTCTGGGGACATTTAAATATCTCAACCAATGTTGAAAAAGTCGGCCTCGGCAAAAAGTCGGCGAGGCTTTGATTACAACTTCTCGGCAACATCGGTGAAAAAATCAGAAAAAATGGGCAAAAGTTGGCAAACATTAAAAAATAGAAAATACATGCATTTTTTTTAGAATTTTAAACATATAAAGCAATAATAACATCAAAAAAACATATTGGAACATAAATATGAAGAAAGCACTGATATATATCATCATCATGTAGTCATGCCAAATATAAAACGATACATCAAACTTCAAAGTTGATACTGAAAGTCTGAAACATCATAGTTGTCCAATCAAGGACTCAAAAGTGTATAAAGTTTAAACAATACAAAATGACATCACATATATAAATGTATCTGAAGAAAACTAGCATCTAGCTATCTAATATCAATGCCCTCTTCCCCTTTTACGGGAAAATATCATGGGTCTTTTGTTAGGCCTACCCCTAGCACTAGAAGTAGCAGTAGAAGGCCCTGAGCCTGCATCTAATACTCGACGCTGAGTGATGGATGGAGGACTAGATATATCAAGCGGTGCAGAAGGTGGTGGCAATGCTAGCACATCACCCTCCATGGTGCCTCCAACCACCTCCTCCTCCTCCTCCTCCACCTGCCCCTCCTCTTGCCCCTCCTCTAGCCATGCAGGTGCCTCCTCCATGATAGGAGTCTCAATCTCCACCCTCCACTTCGACAATATATCAATATTGTCCAAGGAGATGGCATTTGCATCTGGTTCTTTCTATATCTGTGCCATCCACAAGCGGAGGTTGTAATGAACATACACCAAGTCATTAAGACGTGTGAACTCCAACCTGTAAGAGGGTAATAAAAAAATTTAGAGTCTAGAGGATCGTAGATTCATAAATTGCATTAAACATTTAAATGCAATTGCTTTGTTCAAATTCTAAGTTCTAAGTTTCTAACCTTCTCCGTCTCTTTGCATGTATTTTTTCAAATACACTCCAATTCCGCTCACATCCCGAAGCTGTACAGGTTTGGCTAAGGATTCTGATAGAAAATTTCCGTAAATTCATTGTCCTCACACCATAGGTTCGCCACCAAGTGGCTACATGTCACCAAACAAGAAATAAATATAAATAAATCATAATTCATCTTTCAAATAAAGGTGAAAACTTAAAACGGTCTAATAAGTTAATAATTTACCTGGCATGAATTTGGTCTTGTCACGAAGAGCATCAGCAAAGCCAAATACTCCAGTACCATCCCGATACACCTCTATCTCGCGATTGACTGCATTGCGAGTGTCATAATCAGGTATCATCCTCTGAATACAAGTGAGAAGCCCCTCCAAAACCTCACCATCAAAATCAAAATTGCATTTGTAGGCAAATGCAGGGTTGAGGAAGAGTCCTGCTGCATGAATGGGTCAATGAAGCATCCCAGTCCATCAAGTATCAATCAACTCCCATAACAACATGTGCCTGTCATGCCCTAGGGTACCCTTTCCCACATAGAAATTCCGAATGGTCTCTTTGGCCGTATCCATGGCCTCATATAAATAGCCCATTGCGGGCTTATCACCATCAACAAGTCGCAAAACCCTCACTAAAGGTTCACTAACCGAGCACACTTCCTCCATTCCTTCCCAAAAGGCATTAGTGTACACCAGCTAGGCAATGGTTTTCCCATCCTCTCTCCTGTTGTAAGCACAATCACGCCACTCATCACAAACAAACATCTGCTTCAACTCAAACTGACATTGAAGCAAAGACTGAAGAGTAATAAATGTGGTGGCAAAACGCGTGATTGCAGGACGCTTCAACTCCTTGTTTTTAGTGTGCCTCCTCATGAGACTAAGAACAAAACCATGGTTGTAAATGAACTTAGGGATGGCCCTAGCTTGATCAATCACCACCTTGATAAAGGGAATTTTCCCCATATCCTCCAACATCAAATCAATGCAATGAGCAGCGCATGGAGTCCAAAACAAAGAGGGATACCTATCCATAAGCATCCTGCCAGCAGCCACATAATTAGCTGCATTATCTGAAATAACTTGCACAACATTGTGCGCCCCAATATCCTGGATGAACCCATCCATCAACTCGCATAAAAGTGCCGCATCTTTTACATGTGCCAATGTGTCAACTAATTTTACAAACATGGTACCTCTAGGACAATGTACCAAGAAGTTGATAAGGCTTCTACCCTTACCGTCTGTCCACCCATCTGACATGACTGTGCATCCAGTGCTCTCCCATGACTCCCTGAACTCTACCAACCTAGCACCGATGTCCATCTTTTCTGCTTGAAGGATTGGGCCCCGCAACTCCTCAAAGGTGGCACTTTTATAACCTGGACCAACTACTGCAATGGCATCACACATCAACTGCCAAAATGGATTGTTTTTAACAATGCTCAGAGGTATGTGACTCCAATAAAGACACCTTCCCATTACCCTGTCCGCTTCTACCTTTTCTGATTTCTTTATAACTAACTTGATAGAAGGTTGTGAGCCTGGTCCAACATAATGGGATGTGGGACCCGCCCTCCCAAGGGGTGAAGCTGTGGAGCCCCTCCCACTACCCTCACCGATAGTGGTAGATAAAGATGCACCTAAACTTCTTGCTTGGCCAAAAGCTGCAAGCTCAGCTCTGCTTGCAACGATCTCATCCTTCTTTCTCATTTTTTCATGGATGGCATCATGGGCAGATCTCATGATTTATGGGGTCACTGCAGTACAAAGGCCAACATCATGGCCAGGTAGTTTGGCTAAATGGTATTTCAACCTGTTAACCCCTCCCGACATGTGACATCCACATAATTTGCAAGTCAAATTTTGCCTATTGTTGCCATCCTCGGGCTCACCATGCTGCCAAAATGGGTCCAATACCTTTGGCATTTTTGCAATTGGAATGCTTCAAGCCTTCAACTCAAATGCAACCCTAGGGCACAAAAACAAAAAAAATTGCATTAAACTCCATTGGAAAATAATAGCAACATTCTAGCTTAAAAAATCATACTTCTAAATTTAGATTTTAAGCCATGAAAGATAAGAAGAAGAGGGTGGCTAAGAAGTAAAAAAACAAGCATGCCATTTTCCATTCTAATTTTTTAAAACCCCCATTTACATTGGGATTGTTTTTCATTTTTTGGGGCATGGAAATCAATGGCAAAATAGTAAAAACAAATAGCAAAGAAATATGGAAGAAATAGGCAACAAAATAGTAAAACAAATATGTAAGAAATCTTTCAAACAGTCCATGGAAAAGATAGAAAAACAATGGATAAAATGCACATACCTTCAACACTTGCTCCACAAAAATCCTTGGTTGAGATGCTAAATGGTGTTTAAAAGCCTCCAAAGGTGTTGGTGGTCTCCTCAAGCCCTTCTCCTCCACTTCCAACAAGCTCATTTGCCAAATGACCAAAAAAAACCCACTTTTTTCCTTTACTAGGCCGCGGATTGCCTGCCTGGGCGATTTTTTCCATCAACCCGCGAGTTTTCCTCAAAAGTCGGGCTTTTTTCGAAAAAATCGCACTCACGATTTTTTTAAAAATCGCGCTTTCTCCTCGGCAAAAAATTGGCCAGGGGAAAAAAGCGCAACTTTTCCGATTTTTCCCGATTTTTCGACGATTTTGTCAAGACTGATCTCAACTGCCTAAATAAACAATGAAGGTTAAGGGTATTGTATGCAAAATAGTCGTTGCGAAAGCAAGTATTCCTTTGTTCGTGCCACTGTGCCGACAAGTATTATGGTCAGTCTTTACAGTGTTTTAATTGGTAAAATGTGATTGTTGGATAGGTTGACTCATAGCTTTAAGAATAGGTAATACGTATAAGCTTAAGGTATATTTTATAGGATGTATATAGGTTATATATTTTATATAAATTATTATTCATTATACATAAAATATTAAAATGTCGTTGATAAGTTAATATCTTCTTAAATATTTACATTTTGAAAATATGTATATAGTCGAACCTTATTCGAACTTCATTGGAAAACTTGAATATGAACCGAACTTTATCATTTCCGAACACAAACTCGAACCTGAACCATGTGACTTAAGGTTGCGCTCTCTATGCACACACTGAAAAAGCACTAGAGGGAAGAGAACTTCTAAGGTATTGTTGAATAGAGAAGGGAGTTTCTTCCTTTTGTGGGTTAGGTCTATGCCATTGAGAGCTGGGAGTANTATATATATATATATATATATATATATATATATATATATATATATTAAAAAAACATGTATTGTGCCAAATTAGCTATAGAAAACATGAAAACATAGATATAACCATTTAATACACATATAATATCAATCATCTAGGAGCTATAACTTATAACATTGTCATCAAATTGTCAATCATTAATCATCAAAACCATCAACCTTCAAATCTCAACAAACTCTAACAGATAACATCAACCATGAAATGAAACAAACCATCATAATATCATATTCAATACCAAAGAATTGTAAGATGCAATCAACAATTTAAAGTTCAAACTTCAAAGGTAGGTTCGACTTTCAAGATTTAAAGGTCAAACTTTCAAAGTTCAAAGTAAGCCATAATGTTTACAAAATACGCCATAATAAACATGAAATACAAAGTACTATGATACTATCTACTAAGCTTTCCTCTTGCCACGAGAAACTTTCAATTGTTTTTCTCATGGTCTAGGTGGAATCGAAACTACTAGAAGTGATCACGGAACATGAGAAGAAGATGAATGGCCCCTCTGGACTGCTGGACTTTGTGAAGCTAAAGGCAAAACTCCTGCATCTGAAAACCTGTTGGTGGTTGGGGGTGGCATCTTTGTTGTATGAATTGGATCACGATCCTGATCACCCAATAGTTCAACCTCTAAGCGCTCTAATGCTATGGATCCATCCTCCACATTAGCCTCCTTTGGATTGTTGTCCCAAGTCCAATATGTTCTATCATTCTTAGTTGCTTCACAATAATGTGACAACAACCTCAAGTTGTAGTCCACATAAACCAAGTTTTTTGCCCATTCTACATTCAAATTGTTTCTCTTGATGTTGTGGATGAAGTTGTAGGTGCACTGTGCTCCAACACCTCTCTACAAAAGAACTATTAACAACTTGTGAAAGCACCCTCACCAACAATTTATGCAAATATGTTGTAGTGGAGAAATACATGTTCCACCAATGGATAACAACTTGTGAAAGCACCCTCACCAACAATTTATGCAAATATGTTGTAGTGGAGAAATACATGTTCCACCAATGGATAGGAGTCAACCTCTCTCAATCTTTGGTTGCATGTAAGGTACCAAAGACTCCATGTTCACTGACGTATCGTCTCAATTCACTCCGTACTTGAGCACACTCCTTATCAGGGACCAACTTGTCTAATCCAAGGATATACCCATTTTGCACCTCTGGATCTGTGTGTGGTCTTTTCCTAACTCCACCACCAGGTGCAAGTTGGGACAACCAAGATGGAGAATAATATTTTGAGGTAAGGACATATGCAAGGGCATGAAGTGGAACATTCAAATCATCCCACCTTTTGACCACATGTTTATGAATATGGTCATACAAGATTACAGCTCTTTGCTCAACAATGTCTTTTGATTTGACCAAGCATGCTATCCATCTACTTATAAACCTCCCCAATCACCGATTGATATATATCTGCAAAACGAATCATACTATAAACATGCTTGGTGAACTGTAGAACATACCTAACCTGTGCCCAGAAATGACCATCAAGAACGGTATCCTTCACCTCCTGAAAGTCATGTCTATCAGATGTGCTTACAGCTCTATCTTTCACTTTTTGCCATGAATCACTTGAGACCATAGTAGCCAATGCCTCTCTTATCTTCAAAAGCCTCTTGAAGGTGAAGTAGTAGCAAGCAAAACTAGTCTTCGCAATCTTCAATAGCTCCAACCTAGAGTGATTGCAAAAAATGTGGTGGGCCATGTTATGATTGGTAATAAATTTTATCACTTTCTTACCTCTCGTGTGCAATGAACCAATCCATCGATAACTAAGGTCCTTCATCTTAACAATATCATGCATTAAAATGTTCAATGTATGAACCAAACACCCTGACCAAAATATGTTGGGATACTTATCCTCAATGATTGCTCCCGTTGCCTTACTATTAGCAACATTATCAATGATGACTTGAATGACATTGTATGGCCCAATATTTTGAATGGTTTCAAGTAAAGGTTGTGCAATATTAATACCAGTCTTGTAGCGATCTGAGTAGTCATGAGTTGAAAGGAAGACCGCACCACTAGCAGACACGCCAACAATATTTATCAATGGCTTGCCTTTAACATTTGTCTACAGATTAGATACAATGGATACCCCATCGTTGGACCAATCATTTGTAAAATTCCAAGAGCACTATTGATTTTCACTCTTTCCCTGTCGAGTCCCACACTTTTAGCTTTGCCATACCCAGGGTTCCTGTATCCTTTAGGAGCACCATTGATGGCTTGTACCATTTCATGCAAATAGGGTGAGCAAAGAACATTGTATGGAACACCACATGCATAGAGAAACCTGTAAACTTTGGAATCCACATCATCTCTACAACCTTGGTTAAGGAAATCTAATAATGTTCTTCGCATAGGCAACAATCCACTACAATGGAGGCATGAGGGTCCCGATGGAGCCGATGATGATCCAAATCCACTACCAAACATTCTCTGTGAGGATTTAGATTCAACCCTTGACCTCTTGGAATTGTTTTGACCGGCCTCTTGTTTCATCTTGTATTTGTTTCTCTCTTTAGTTGGCACTTTGTCACAGGTTTTGACTCCAGTAGCCTTACCTTAATCACATGACATAATCCCACACAAATGTTTTCTCACGAGTATATGAACCTATCTAAGTTTTAGTACAATGGGGGCATGTAAACTTTGTCGTTCCACCCCCTCTCCCTCCCCCAAGCCTTGTCACATACTTCTACAAAGGTGTTGTGTCTTTTTGTTTTTACCCCTCATCACTCTCAATCTCATCATCATCAGCAGCCTCTTCCTCTGCTTTCTCCTCTCCATGGTATGTGCCACACCCTTTCTCTTCCTCATCATTACCACAACTAAATCTATTTCCCAACACCATCATCATGATAAGAAGTGGAACCAAAAATACAAAACACATACCCATCATGCTTCTTGACTCAATATGAGAATCACTTCTTGCCTTAAATAGAATGATGGAGAAGAAGAAATGGGAAAGAGGAGGAAAAGAAAACATTTAAGATTTAAAATTTTAACATAGTGAATTTTTTTTTCAAAAACAAACAAAGATTGGGTTTTATAGCCTACCTCTTTAGCTCTTCAATGGTGGTTGAATGTCTCTATGGAAGCCTGCAATCTCCCTTCCAAGCTCCCACAAATTTTCTCTCAAACAACTAGCAAACCCACTTAAACCCTAGCAAAGAGAAGTGAAATCAATGAAATGAGAAGAAAATGAGTCCAAATGGAATCCAATAGTGTTTATATTGCCTAAATGAACCCTAGCCAATCACTAAAAGACAAGTGGAAGCATGCAAATTTATGAAAACTCCAAATCGGTGCGCCTAGCCCGCGGAGCACCCAAGAAGCAATTTCGGGAGCATTTTTTTTGGTTAGGGATCACTACGAGAGCGATGAGAGATAGCTCTAGGAACATCGCTCCCTCAAAGATCCCAAAAAAAATAGGGATATATTTGTTTCCTTGGAAACGTGAATTCCAAATACAATCCCGAGAGGAAGCGAACAGGAATCGCGATCTCGGGATCGATTCCTATTCGCTTCCTCCAGGATCGCAAATCGGGAACGAAGCAGAGGGGGCCAAGGCGCTTCCCCGCAACCTTGGGTCAAGTCTTGTAAGTGTCAACATTGGTTTGATTGGGAGATTAGTAAAAATACTCAGCAGTGGAGTTGCTTGGTTGGTCTTTTATGCCTTTGGGATGGGGAGAGTGACTTGAGAGAGTCTTAAATTTCTCTTCTTCCCCCTGGTGATCTTGTAGCCTATCTAGGGAGAGACATCCATAAAGGACTACCTACGATTGGGTGGAAAAACAGTCACTATCAGATAGTTTCTTTGAATCCAACTCTTGGAAAAGGTAAGTACCTCTCCTTTACTCTAGAGATTATTATTATGTGATGTTCATAATTCTAAGCAATGAAGTATATATCGGTGATTTTTTGCGCAAAATCGAGATTTTTTCCTCAAGCTGATTTTTCGGCGAGGAAAAATCGTGATTTTTTAAAATTTGAATGTAGCACGATTTTTCCGATTTTTCGCGCCACGATGGAAAAAATGGCAAGCTTAGGGGGATTCGCGGCATAAAAAGGGGAAAGTTGTTTTTTTTTCATTTGACTTGCATTTTCTTGTTGGAGAAGGAGGGAGAAGGGTAAGGGGAGACCAACAACCATTGTGGAGGCATCCAAACACCATTTTACATCACCATCAAGGATTTTTGTGGAGCAAGGGTTCAAGATTCCAACCAACCAATCAATCTTCCTCTCACAAGTATGTACATTGTATCCGATTGTTTTTTCTATCTTTTCCATGGATTGTTTGCATGTTTGCTTGCATTTTTTCTTGCATTTTTCTCGGCATAGATTTCTCTTTTTTTTGTCATTTTGACAATGATTTCCATGCCCATAAATATGAAAAACAGTCGCAATGTAAGGAATTTTTTCAATGGAACAGCAGCCTTGTTTTCTTAGGTTTTTAGCCACCCCCTTGTTCTCATTTTTCATGGCTAAAAATATAAATTTAGAGGTCTAATTTTTTAAACAAAACTGCTACTATTTTTTTTCAAAAGGGTTTAATGAATTTTTTGTGTTTTTTTTCCTTAGGCTTCCATTTTGACTCTTGAAATTTGACGTTGTCATTCCCTTTGCAAAAATGCCAAAGCCTTTGGACCCTTTATGGCAGTATGGTGAACCAGAGGATGGCACAAACAGGCAGAATTTGAAATGTAAATTGTGTGGGCATCACATGACAAGAGGGATTAGCAGGTTGAAGTACCATCTAGCTAAACTCCTTGGGCACGATGTTAGCCTATGTAGTGGAGTGACCCTAGAGATCATGAGATCTGCACATGACTCAATCCATGAAAAGAACAAAAAGAAGGATGAGATTGCAGCAAACAGAGCTGAGCTTGCAGCTTTTGGCTTAACAAGAGGTTCAGGGGTATCAATGTCTACTAATGTCAGTGCGAGTAGTGGGAGGGCTCCACTAATTCACCTATCGGGAGGAGGAGGTCCTCATCCCATTTTGTTGCACGAACAGGAGATTGAGCACAACCTTCTATTAATTCAATTATAAAGAAAAGTGAAAAGGTACAAGCAAACAAGGATATGGGGAGGTGTCTTTACTAGAGTAGCATAACTCTCACCATTGTCAAAAACAATTCATTTTGGCAATAGATGTGTGATGTCATTACAGTAGTTGGCCCAGGGTATAAAAGTGATACCTTTGAGGAGTTGCGAGGGCCAATCCTTCAAGTAGAAAAGAAGGACATCAGTTCTAGATTGGAGGAGTTCAAGAAGTCATGGGAGACCACTGGTTGCACAGTCATGTCTGATGATGGGACAGATGGTAAGGGTAGAACCCTTATCAACTTCTTGGTACATTGTCCTGGAGGCACAATGTTTATTAAATCAATAGATGCATCAGCATATGTAAAAGATGCAGCACTCTTATGTGAGTTGATGGAGGGGTTCATACAGGATACCGAGGTGCACAATGTTGTGCAAATTATTACAGATAATGCGGCTAATTATGTGGTTGCTGGTAAGATGCTTATGGAGAGGCAATCCACTTTATTTTGGACTCTGTGCACTGCTGATTGTATTGATTTGATGCTGGAGGATATGGGGAAAATTCCCTTCATCAAGGAGGTGATTGATCAAGGTAGAAGCATCCCCAAATTCATATACGACCATACTTTTGTTCTCAACCTCATGAGGAAGCACACCAAAAACAGGGACTTGAAGCGTCCTACAATCACGCGTTTTGCCACCACCTTCATTGCGCTTCAATCTTTGCTTCAATGTCAATTTGACTTGAAGCAAATGTTTGTTTGTGATGAGTGGCGTGATTGTGCATACAGTAGGAGAGAGGATGGGAGAACCATTACTAAGTTGGTGTACACTGACTCCTTCTTGGAAGGAGTAAAGGAAGTGTGTGCGGTGAGTGAACCTTTGGTAAAAGCTCTGAGACTTGTTGATGGTGATAAGCCTGTAATGGGCTATTTGTATGAGGCCATGGACAGGGAAAGGGTACCTGTGCGCACAACAGGCACATGTTGTTGTGGGGTTTGATTGATAGTCGATGGACCGGGATGCTTCATCGACCCATTTATGCAGCAACACTCTTCCTGAACCCCACATTTTCTTACAAATGCAATTTTGATTTTGATGACGAGGTGTTGGAAGGGCTCCTCACTTGTATTCAAAGGATGGTACCTGAATATGACACTCGCAATGCAATCAATTGCGATATAGAAGTGTATCGAGATGGTACCGGAGCATTTGTCTTTGGTGATATTATTCGTGATAGGACCCTTTTCATGCCAGGTATGTTATTAGTTTAATAGAGCGTTTTAACTTTTAACTTTTATAATTTTATTTGAAAGTTGAACAGTTTGAACTTTGAACTATGATTTATCATTTAATTACTTCTTATTTTAGTTTTCCAATGTAATGAAATGTAATTTAGTTACCTTTCAGTCTTATTTGTTGTAGCTACTTGGTGGCGAACCTATGGTGTAAGGACACGAAATTTACGAAAATTTGCCAATAGAATCCTAAGCCAAACTTGTATCATTTTGGGATGTGAGCGAAATTGGAGTGTTTTTGAAAAGATACATGCAAAGAAACATAGGAGGTAATAATTTCAATAAAGCAATTGCATTTAATTTAATTTATGAATCTATGATCCTTTAATATATTATAATTTATTAACTTTTGAGTCTTTGACCCTCCATAGCCCAAACTTATAAAAAAAATTATACCCTCTTACATATTGGAGTTCACACGTCTCAATGACTTGGTCTATGTCCATTACAATCTTTGCCTTTGGATGAGACAGAGAGAGAAAGAACCAGATGTCGATGCCATCTCCTTGGACAATATTGATATATTGTCTAAGTGGAGGGTGGAGATTGAGACTCCTATCATGCAGGAGTCACCTACATGGTTAAAGCCAGAGAAGCGGGAACAACAGCAGGGGGGGGAGGAGGAAGAGGTGGAGCAGTACGGAGATACCTTAAAGGGTGTTGTGCTAGCAACACCACCACCTTATACACCCATTGATGCATCTAGCCCTCCATCCATAACTCAGCATCAGATATTGGATCAAGGAGCAGGGTCAGGACCTTCTTCTACTAGTGCCAAGGGCAGGCCTGACAAATGAACCATGACCTATTACCGTAAAAGGGGGAGAGGGCATTGATATTAAATAGTTAACTATTAGTTTTCCTCAAATACATTTATATATGTGATGTCATTTTGTATTTGTTATCCACTTTTGAGTTCTTGATTGGACAACTATGAGGTTTCAGAATTCAGTATCACTATCGAGTGTTGAATTTTAGCCTTAGCATGAATACTTTAAAAAAATTGCAGTCTAACTGATAACAAATGATAAGTGCAGTAAAACAAAATCAACACATCAACACACTGAACACAATAGTTTTTCACTAGGGAAACCTTTAAAGAACAAAAACCCCAAAAGCATTAGTAATTCATCTCTTAAAGTGAGATGACTGAGTTTTCAAAAATCTCAAACCCTAATGGGTTTGTTCCACAGATCCAAAAATCCTTTTACAGTAAGAAAACCAAATTAGGGCTTCAAGCCCTAATTCACTCAGCTGCCTGAAAAACTTATCTTGCTTCCCACATCTGTACAGATCAGGCTGCCCGAGTTCTGGACAAGCTGTCTAAATTCTTGTTTGCTACCCAAAGTTTGTTTTCCTTTCCCAGAAGGTCAGCCCAAGACTTGTTGGTCTGCACAAGCTGCTACTCGGATCTGTTCTTCCCTGCTCGAGCCACATCCGAGCTACTTTTGTTGTTGCTCGTGTCCTCACCTACTACCTGAAAGTGTTGCTTGCTTTGCCCGAGATCTCGACCTTCCCTCTATCTGCTGACGTGGCTCCTGTTGGCTGCAGGAAGCCCCTATGGGCAATCTGTTAGCAGCCCTAGGGTCTGTTGTAGCAGCTCGAGGGTCTGCTACAGACCCAAACCCTATACGGGTTCTGCGCTAGCAGCTCGTGGGCCTGTGCGGCCTGCCCGAAACAATTTTGGGCATGTTTGCTACTGGCTAGAGGTCACAGCAGGCAGCTGGGAGCCTACTGCAAACCCAGACCTCAGCCCGAGACTTGCTTGAGGTTGTAGGCTACTGCTAAAGGCTACTCGATTGAGAGTAAGGGTTACCTAGATGTGTATACATCCTGCCCGTGAGGTAGCATTCTGCTTACCGTAAAGGAAAGAGGATTTTGTTCATGCCCGTGGTGGAGGAGAAGATAGACAGGCTGCCCGTGAACATCATGTGCCTGTCCGTAAATAATATATGGTTAGGGTAATACCCCAACACTGTTCTTTAGCTCGCCGTGAGATAGAAAATAAGAAACCCTAGCTGTAGGGTAATTTCTGTGGTAGGATGTCATTAGCCCATGGAGAAGATAGACTAGAGTTAAACCCTAACTGTGAAGAGAATGGAGCAGCTGCTACAATTGATCACCATGAAACCCTAGTTGTGGGTTGATCAAATAAAGACAAGTGTGGATGCCCTGACTAGACTCATCCATGCTAGGGCATAACCACCAAACCTCCTTCTCTTCAATAACCAACAAATTCTTGTGTTGGAGTAGCTTCACCTGTCAGAGCAGAAGTGTGTGTGATAATGAAATGGATTGATCTTCTTTTATATCCTTGGAGTCAGCTGTAAGTGGACCAAAATTAGAAAGAACAAAATAACATTATTTTATTCTTTTCTAATTTTGACTTTTACCTTTAAGGTACCAAAGACCTTTTATGTATTTTTACTTTGACTACTTGGTGGTCCAAGGGTCCTTATGTATTTTTTACTATTACTTGTGGTCCAAAAGTCCTTATGTATTTTTTTATTTTGTTCTTTCTAATTTTGACTTTTACCTTTAAGGTACCAAAGACCTTTTATGTATTTTTACTTTGACTCCTTGGTGGTCCAAGGGTCCTTATGTATTTTTTACTATTACTTGTGGTCCAAAAGTCCTTATGTATTTTTTACTGTTACTTATGGTCCAAAAGTCCTTATATATTTTTTACTTTTACCTTTAGCCTTCCTCTGGTCCAAAAGTCCTTATGTATTTTTACTTTTACCTTTAGCCTTCCTGTGCTCCAAAACAAGAGGTCATAGGGTCCTTCAAACCGACTCAAAGTACATCATCATAAATAGAGAGAATTACTAATGCTTTTATCTCACACTCTGTATGACACCAAGATCAGGTACTAAGATGTCTTAACCAAGGGTAGCTAAGCCTTGGAGAAGATCGCAAAGCCCACTAATCGAGGGTCAAAGTGTCACACATGCCTAGACCCGGTCTAGGGCTTATAGTGTCTTCTTGGTAACAGACCAAGTGCCTCAGCCATAGGCTACATAATTTGACACTAGGTCAAATACTTGGTAACAGACCAAGTGCCTCCACTCTCCTGGAGAATGGCCCTCAGCCCTGGGTCAAGTCCCTAGTCCTGGACTAGGTAAAATCCTGGTAACTGACCAGGTGCCTCCATTCAAAAGAATGGCTACTCAGAAATGTGAGCTAAGTCTACCAGTGCTAGACTAGTTCCACGTCCTAGTCCCAGACCAGATGTCACCATTCAACATAATGGTAACTCAACTAAAGGTTGAGTCTCCCCCAGTGTTGGATTGTGTCCACATCTTGGTCCTGGACCAGAGGTCACCATTCAACAAAATGGTCACTCAACTTAAGGTTGAGTCCCCCCATTGTTGGACTGGGTCCCTATCATGGTCATAGACCAGATATCATCATTCAACAAAATGATCACTCAACTCTAGGTTGAGTCCACACCCTAGTCCCGGACCAGGTGTCTCCATTCTCCTAAGAGAATGGCTCTCGACGCTGCTCAAAAAAATCAACATCGACTTTCATGTATCATTTAATATTTTGCACGAATACATGATATATATCAGTGCTTTCTCCATATTTATGCTCCAATGTGTTTATCTAATGTTGTTGTTGCTTTATATGTTTAAAATTTTGAAAAAAAAATGAATATATTTTGTATTTTTTAATGTTTGTCGTGGTTTGCCTAATATTGCCGATTTTTTCACCGATGTTGCAGAAAAATTGTTTACGGGACCCTCATTGATTTTTTGTCGATGTCGATGTTTTCTTACTGATTCTAAGATGCAAATTGTTAAATGAATTCAAATTTCCTATCAGACTGAAGAATGAATGAGTTGTTGTTGGTAATCATTTAGAATGTTTTATGTATGTGGAAACATAAAGTAAATGTTTATGCATGCTAATTGTTTGGTAAAAGAATGGTGTTGAGGAATGACTCCCTTGTTATAATGGATTAGTAATCTGTAAAAATATCACCTATAAGTATATGTATGGTGATTTCCTAAGACATTTATTTAAGATATGAAATCCAAACCCAAATTTCATGGAGGTGCACATTGCCTTTCTTACTACTTTCTAAGTTTTTAAGATTGAAAATCTTGGCATGCATTCTCTTATATGACTAGGCATGATTTATTGATGCATATTTAATACATTAAGTAGCACTTATTCATTATTTCATTTTGGAAAAGTTTATGTAGCATTCCCGAGTTAGAAATCAGGATTTTATGGGCATGCTAGTGCATGACCGTCTTATCTTGAAAGGACAAAAGCATCCAACCTCTAGTTATCAAAAACCTGTGGTCACATCCTCAAGACCACAAGTTTGCTTCTAAGGGTTAGCAGTCATGTCCTATAGTGACTTGTTTGAGCCTCCATTGATGAATTTTAATGTTTCAAGAGTTGTAATGAAGGTTAAAAGAGGTGTAAACACTAGGGAATGTTTAACAACACCTATTAAGTGATTTGTTGATGTCTTTTCTTTCATTTTTTCTTTTTTTTCATGGAATAGATTTCCCAGTGAAACCCGTCAAGCACAACCCCTTGTTCCAAAGATGGTATCCAAGGTAAACCTGATTCTCCAGAAGCTCGTGGCTTTGACAACAATATTCTCATTTAAGAGCTCAACATGTCAATTGTAGGAATTGAACCTGGGTGGCGAAAATAACACTCCCACTGACAACCATCCCAGGTAGACTCAATTGACAAGATTTGTTGATGTCTTATGACGGCTTTGAATAAGTTTAATATCATTTCTTTGCATGCAATTGACTCCTTGGAACAAGAGCTACTCACATTTCCCATACCTTAGGAAAATTGTGTTTGTTATGTAAGGAAGAGTTTGTAATCTTTTGTAAATTTTCTCAAGAGATTAAAGATGTTTATCCCTGTTTAGAATTGGTTTGCATCATGTCTTGGTCTTGCATTCATTTCCTCGAAGGAAAAGGGCAATCGTCCCCCCTACCCCCTTGAACACATGTGAATGCTTTGCATAGTTTATTGTGTATCTATCATGGATGGATTTAGTGATCCATGTGAAGTATTTAGTATTTAACCGTATCATTTGATGGATTATATCATGTTTTGTCCTCAATGATAATGACCTTTAAGGCCTTGTGATCTTTTGAGTATCCATTTATATGCCAAAAAAGAAGAAAGAGACCTGTAGAAAGAATCATTTCCAAATGGTTGCTATTAGTGATCATAGAATCATCTTTCTAGTGAAGGAATAGAGAGTTTCATGCAAAACCTTAGAGACATTAACCCCGAACCTTGAGATGCTAGTTGACTGATTGACAAAGAGTTTACTAGACTGCTGAGACAAAGCATGTGAATTAATGGCTTATGCTATAGGGAATGTATTATGCCATATATTAAATGGATGTGTTATAGGGCACATTGTCATTCACTAGATATTAGCTTGAATCTTTATTGTATTGTATAGAGAAAATTTTATCTAGATGTTGCATGCAGAGATTGAAAGACAGTTTCATAGTCTAATGGAATATCAAACCCTTTTATAGTAATTAAAGAGAAGGGTGACTTTCGTAAATGGTCTTAAGTTGTCTTATTTTGGCATACTTTCCACTGTTAACAATGAAACTTTGGACCTACATGTTGAATTTTTAGCATTAGCATGAATACTTTAAAATTTGCAGACTAACATATAACAAATGACAAGTGCAGTGAATAAAATCAACACATCAACACACTTACACAAGAGTTTTTCACTGGGGAAACCTTTAAAGGACAGAAACCCCAAAAGCATTAGTAATTTATCTCGCAAATGAGATGACCGAGTTCTTTCATGAATTCTAAAACCCTAATGGGTTTGTACCACAAATCCACAAATTACAGAAGATAATTTTTACATAAAAATGCCAAATTAGGGCTTTCTGCCCTAATTTTCTCTCTCCTGCCCAAAAAACTCAAACTGCCTGAATTAGCTACTCGTGACCCTGCATGCCTGCTCGGACCTGCTGCTAGACTGCCTGGATTCTTACTTCCCTGCTCGGATCTTCTGCTGTTAGACTGCCTGGATTCTTGCTTCCCTGCTCGGATCTTCTGCTGCTCTACCCAGATCTTTTGCTGCTCTGCCTGAGCCTGCCCAAGCCTGTCTATTGGCTTCCCGAGTCTTGTTGGGCAGGTCTATTGACTACCCGAGGGTAGGGTGTAGACCTAGAACCCTCTCGGGCTAGTCTGTGGGCTGCCCTCCCTGCTCGGATCTTCTGCTGCTCTACCCAGATCTTTTGCTGCTTTGCCTGAGCCTGCCCAAGCCTATCTATTGGCTTCCCGAGTCTTGTTGGGCAGGTCTATTGACTACCCGAGGGTAGGGTGTAGACCTAGAACCCTCTCGGGCTAGTCTGTGGGTTGCCCGAAGGTCTGGTGCAGACTCGACACCCTCCTGGGCTAGCCTGTTGGCTGCCCGAGGGTCTTATGCAGACCCGAAATCCCTCACGGGCTTTCTTGTTGGCTTCTCGAGGGTCTTGTACAGACCCGACAGCCCTTATGGACTTGCCTATTAGCTGCTCGCGGTTCCAGCAAAGGGACCGAGCCTTAGAAGGGACTTCCTGTGTGAGAGAGAGGGGTAGCCGTGAAGTGTTGCATCCTGTCTGTGGGGAAAGAGACCCTGCTCGAGCCAATCTGGAGCTTCCCGTGAAGATGTCAATGAAGGAGAGAAGGGCTAGGATAAAACCCTAGCTCGTGTAGAAAAGATAATAAGGATGTTGCTACAAAGACAAGTGTGGATGCCCTAGCTAGACTCATCCATGCTAGGGCATAAACACAAAACTCCCTTCTCTTCAATAACCAGCGAATTCTTTTGTTGGAGCAGTTGTAAGTACAAGAGCAAGTGTGTAATAATGAAATGGATTGATCTTCTTTTATAGCCTTTGAGTCACCTATAAGTGGACCAAAAACCAAAGGAACAAAATAATATTCTTTTATTCTTTTATCACTTTGACTTTTACCTTTAGTAGTACTAAGGGTCCTTATGTACTAAGGGGCCCTATGGTCAAAACAAGTGGTCAAGGTGGTCCTTCATCCCCACTCAAAGTACATCATCATAAACAAAGAGAATTACTAATGCTTTTATTTCACTCTATATGACACCAAGATCAGATACTAAGGTGCCTTAACCAAGGGTAGCCAAGCCTTGGAGAAGATCACAAAGCCCACTGATCGAGGGTCAGAGTGTCACACATGCCCAGACCCGATCTAGGGCTTATAGTGTAATCCTAATAACAAACCAGGTGCCTCAGCCATAGGCTTCATAATTTGACACAAGGTCAAATACTTGGTAACAGACTTTTCACCTTCCCCAATCCCTAAGGCCAAGATTTAATCTTGCCTTTACATAATCAATGGTTGAGAAACTTTCCTTCAAAATCGGTTCATTTAATTTTAATAAAGTCACCATTTACTTTATGAAATAAGTACACTTTATCTAATAAAGTCACTTTATAAAATAAAAACAAGGGAATACTTTATAAAAAGTCATATTACATAAGAGTCACTTTAACACAACTTTATAAAACACCATTACAAAGTCAAGTAGCCTAGCTAGTGCATGGACACTTCTGCATACAAGACAAAAACATGAGGAGAACCTCCAGAGCTAAAGAGCCAACACTCCCTCTTAGCGAGGGAGGTACTCACTGCCATCATCATCAAGTTTTGTCCTCAAATCCATCACATTGTTCACAGTAGGAGCTCCCTCTGAACCTAGACCTAACGCTACTAATTGCACTGAACTCGAATCTGAAGATAACCTCTTGGCAGCCACCTTGAACCCTGAGCTCCTAGGAGAATCCATTCTCCAATCTTGAACATTGGTCCGCTCATACTGGCTGAGCCTCCTGCCAGTACTCAGAAGAGACTCCCTCTCTTTCATCGAAACGCGGGCCTGTAACCTTGGCGCCATTGCAGCCTCAGGAGCCTCCTACTCCTCGTCTAACTCATCAACCGTGGGTTGTGCATTGAACTTGTACACCTCACCAGACCAATCACCAATCAGTCCAGCTCTCTCCGAGCATATATAAACATGTTCCCAATCATCTCTATCTAGAAATATGTACACATGTCCCCTCCGAAACAATGTCGAATACCCTGCATGCTCCAAGGCTGAGACCGAAAGCAAGTTTACCCTCATCCCTGGAACAAAGAGAACCCGATCCTACTCGATGTATCATCCATGACTAATCTAGAATCTGACATTTCCAACTCCTCGCACTGCACATGCCTGTCCCCCTTTTGACTGAACAAATCGGTCAGGACCAGTCTCAGAAATGATAAGGAATATATGCCATATGATGAGAGGCTTCACTATCCACCAACCACCATTCTAAACAACTCCATTGCTACCAGCACTAGAAATAAGGGAGAACAACAAGAACTTCTCAAATCTTCTCGCAAATTCCTCTACTTCTGTTGAAGCTACAACAATCGTAGCCTCGCTAGTGCATGGTCACTTCCGCATACAAGGCAAAAACATGCAGAGTGCCTCCAAAGCTAAATAGCTAACACGAATAAGTTCAATGACAATTGTGGTAGATTAATGTATGAATTCTGTTGCATATACACTTGAAAGCACTATGGTTTGCTGGGACAAGGTACAATAACGCAAGCATGAAATGTATTCAATAAATGGAACGATACCTTAACTCGTGTTCCTAATTAGACAGAGGCATGCAGAACAAAACACAAACAAGACGGTATACAAGACAACAAACACAAGTCGCAATCAGCTCAAAAAAAACTCAAAACTAAGTATCTCAGAATGAACAGAACAGAAAATGAATTAAGTACATTCCAACCAAAGACCAGCTGGCTGCTGAAATAGAAAGCAGACCTGATAAAGTAGGTTCAGTGGAAAGGCAAGGAAGTAGATTAAGGTAGTGCAGTTCATATGTTCACAATTAGGTGAACAATGACTGTGCATGTATGCAAGTAATAAGAGATATGTAAAGTCCGCACAGTCACAATATGTGTGCCCACTAAATATCCATTCATCATTTAAATCAATCCTGGCCAGCCAGTTATGATGATTTCCATTAATGAAGTAATCCACTTTATGTTCATAGAAGGCATTTGTCAACTACATATAATTGTGCCAGCCCATCCTGACCAAATTTAGACACACTTCTAGATCCCAAGTAAATTTAGATGCACACTTGGGCATCAGAACTTATTGTGTACACAGACATCCATATAAATACTACTTGGAGTTGAAATGTTTTATTCAAACTAAGTGTTGACTTTAAAATAGAGTGAAATACTGATAACATAACAACCGATGAGGACATTACCAAAAAATATTGAAAGTAGATTGA
Source organism: Pseudotsuga menziesii (assembly GCA_001517045.1). NCBI lineage: Eukaryota > Viridiplantae > Streptophyta > Pinopsida > Pinales > Pinaceae > Pseudotsuga > Pseudotsuga menziesii. The sequence goes on along the minus strand of LPNX010269829.1, from coordinate 284,417 downwards.
ACCCCATTGCATAACAAGCTTATAGCACAATTCATAAGAAAATAACTTCAACTACAATGTAAAATCGGCATTTAGAGAAGACCCAAAAAACGGTAAGGACGAGAGGCCATCCAGATTCTGACAAAAAAATTAAGGAACCTTAAGACCAAAATCAAACAAGGTCTTTGTTCAAAATCAGTGGAAACTGATAACATAACAATTGGTGCAGACATTACCAAAAAATAGAGTGAAATACTGATAACATAACCATTGATGCAGACATAACCAAAAAATATTGTAAGTAGATTGAATCCCCATTGCATAACAAGCTTATAGCACAATTCAGAACAAAATAACTTCAACTACAATGTAAAAACGGAATTTTGAGAAGACCCTAAAACGTTAGGGACGAGAGGCCATCCAGATTCTGTAAAAACCATTAAGTAATCTAAAGACCAAAATCAAACAATGTCCTGGCTCACAATCAGTAGACATAAAAGGAATCTAAGCAGAGATTAGGAATTGACTGAACAACATTTAATTTTGTGACCATATACTTCTTTCAAAAAAAAAGCACCCATCTTTTATCTTGCAAACTATGAACCTAACTAGCTGCTGCGCATTAGAAGACATCTTGCACAAATATAATAAAACAATTGCTCCTTGGATGGACATTAAATGAGCTGTATTGTAAAAATCTTGACCCTGATAAAGTTGAAAAAATGAACACTTACAATATTACTCAAGTTTGCTTTGCATGCACGACATGTCCAGCCACCTTTTGGGATCTTAGCAACCCCATAACAAGCTTGATGCACCTGATTTCAAAATTCAAAATATTAACTTGAAAATGCAAGGTTCATTGAAATCTACTAGATCAAAAACCAAATTTCTACAAACCTTGATCAAACAACGTCCACATTGTACTATGCGATTGATACCTTCCTCTTTTGAGTCTCCACAAACACAACATGGCACATCTGCCCCAACGTTTGAGCCAAGATGTGCATTTTCAGTTCTAGACTTTTTTTGTAGAGGATTATTACCATGTTTTCCTCCAAAAAAGTGGTCATTGCTTCTCTTTTTTAATTTAGCAGTTTTGCAATCTGATTCAACAGCAAGGCTGCAACAATGCAATTCATCTCTATTAGTTATAGTGGCCACATAAGACTATGTAAATCAATATAAAGACATATCAAGAATGTTATTGTCAATATTCTTTTACAAATACTTTTCTAAGTTAAACACAGTTGAAGACCACATACCTTCTATCTCTTATCTCCAGCCATTTGTCTGCATGGTCCCTAGATTTGTCACCATTCTTTAGCCTTTTCTGTTTTCTCAAGACCTTAGAGGCTGGATTATCAAGGACCTTGGTTTCCTTCTTGTGAAGCATGCTTCTCATTTTTAAGCCTTTCCCTGTAGCTAATTTTGTAAAAGAACTTAATGGCTGCTCTATAGGACTAGTTTCATCCCTGGAAATATTATGTTTATCCTTTACCAGTGGTGTGAATATAGATTGAGATCCACTTTCTGGGGCACACAATTTTGATCGCATGCCACCATAATGGGAAACAATGTCTGACGATAAATGAGGGTTTTCAGAAAACCAAGTTCTAGAACCTGCAGAAGTTGTTAAATTAGGTTTAGGGAAATGGCCCTTGGACTTACATTTGAATCGCACTCTCAATGTTCGCTCACCTCGAGGAACTGAGCAATGATTAATACTAAACTCACCTCCAACAGAATTTGACGGATCAACATGGCACACACTCTTTGACTGTGCTGCTGCATCAGGAATAGAACATCGATTTGATTTATTTTCCGGTTTATTCTTTCCAGTTAGCTCACAAAGACTGCGCTTTCGAATTTCCCTGGCATTCACCAAGCCACTGGACTCTTTCCTGTCAGATTTGGGATTAGTCTCAACAGAATCCTTTAATGTTTCCGGCGACTCATTTGCCAGTCTCCTTTGCAATAAAGAATACTTCCCCATTTTTCCTCCACTTTTGTTCAAAGTTAAATTTCCCACTCCTTTAACAGAAGATTGTTTCAATTTTTCTTTCTCTTTATTATCTAAATGATATTCCGGTTGATTTAAAATTGAACGAAGGGAAACCATTTTGGCAGTCTTTGATGTTGTCTTGCTATGGCCAGATCTCATGGAAGTCAAGCATTGAGCAAGTTTTGTTTTATCTTTAGGAAACCCGGTGTCTTTTTTTCTTAGAGATAGTTTCTTCGAAGAACCAGTTGTGCCACATTTGGACACCATTCTTGAACCTGCCATGTCAATGTCTTGTTCAATCCCATCAACTTTAGACTGTTTTGCTTTTCCGTGCACCGAGGCTTGCCGTATTCGAATAACAAGCTTATCACCCTTAAACTGTATTTGTTGCACTGACTCCTCTTTCCTTTTATCTTCTTGAAATTGTTGTGTTTTGTGCTTATATTGTAAAGGATTCCTAGATACCAATACTGATCGTTTTCTCTTTAAATTTGGTCCCCTTGTAGGAGTAGAAGAAACACTTGCTGTACCACACTGTGTTTCAGTCGGTTTCATCACTTGAGCAGAAGGAAGGAAGGTTCTGTCTGGGCACTTCACACGGTTTAGGGATAAAGGCATTTTATTCTTATTCTCTACAGTAGCTGCAGCAGCATCCAATCGCTTCCATTTCATTGTCCTCCGCTTTTTTTCTAGCTTGCCACTTCTAGCAATCGTCTGAACGGAACGTTCTTTCTCAGCTAAACTGCATGTAGCGGCACTAGATAGTCTCTTTAATCTGAGTGAACTCCTAACCCTAGATGCATCATTCACATCACAAGTTGATGGATATGGTAACATGGGGGGTGACCCCAACAATCTCTTATCCTCGTTAACAGATGCAAGCTTCCTTCTTGTCCACACACCACTATCTATTGCATCAGAAGAACAACACTTTCCAATGCCTGATCCTTCGTCGACAATATCTGTACGCATCAATTTCTTGCCCCCAGAATCTACATTACAAATCTCATCATTGATCACATGACCAGCATCTGAGAATTCACTAAAAACATTTTCAGAACTTTTTGAACAAGCATTAGACAGATGGTGTTTCTTCTTAGGAGATTCAGCCGAAATAACACTTCTTGTAGAACCTTTTGCAGCTGTATCTGCAAGATGATCTTCAACTGTTTCTCTGCTATCCATGTTATCCACAGGACATTCATCATGCATAACCCCAGCTTCTGCTACAACATTGCCATTGTCTTCTTTCCACTGAAATGATTGGCAAACAGTATTCATAATATCATGTCTTTCAATATTTTGATTTTGTTGAGTAAATCCTTTTTCTGTCCCACTGTCATTCTCTCCAACAGAGACAACCACAGCAGAGTTAGTCCCTAATGCAGCACTTGTAGCAGTTTCTTTTGACTCAGCAATAGCGACATCAGCTCTGGAAGCCTCTTTACATTCAGGAGACTCTGGATCTCCAGACTGATCCTCCTTTTCTGAAGCAACAACACGGTTTGAGTCCTTCTGTTCCAGAATAGTGAGCTCTGCATCAGGATTGTTGAGACATTGTGAAAGTCTTGTAAGTCTGTCAAGACAAGAAAAAATACAGTTAGCCTTAATAGGAATGCCATTGAGCAGTAGCTTAAGTAGAAATCAAGCACAATGTTGAAGCAGCACTGCAATAATTTAGGTTTTAAGCCAGCGAGGTTCAGGACTTAAACATGAGATTACAAGGTTTGAAAAATATATCAAGGTCGGGTTTAGAAAACATGTAAGCCCTTCTTGCCTATGTAGGAACAAGAAACCACATTGGCAGCATCTTAGTCTCTTGATGTAAGCATATTGAACAATAGATATTACACAAGATGCAATTTCTTCAAAAAAAAATGAACCTTCCATTGTCCGAAAATAAATATTCTAGCAATAATTATTCTGCACTAAGATAAGGATAAGATTTTGCTAGCAGAAAGGCATTGCTATGGAACAAAAGTCAGTGTTGTAGGTGAAAATCAACACCAAGTAGTGAGTAGTGAGTGTTGGGAAAAGTGGTACGCAGTAGTAAAGTTCTTGGTTTGGGGCTTAGTTTTTGAAGTTGTTTTCGCTCTTTACAGAAGTTATTTGCTTGAAAATTAAATGACAAGTTCATAGAGAAGAAGTGTTTAAGATTCACAAAAGTATGGTCAATCGAAGTAAGTGAAAGTTTCTGGGTTTAGGCAAATAAGTGGTATTTTGATGTGGGCATCTCAGAGCATATGAAAAATAAGAAGCACCAGTTCATTTCCTTTGTGGAAGCTAGGTCCTTGACAAAAAAAAAATATTTTAGCCTCTGGGTAATGGTAAGACCGATGCAGTGGAAAGGCATGGTCATAACTACAACAAACAAGTGGTAAGAAGTTTGTTTCCAATAATAGTTCTGTACATTCCTGGTTTGACTATAAATTTGCGTTTTATTAGTCAAATTGCAAAGCAAAATCTACATGTGGATGTCTTATTCAGAGTAGGCATGGTGAAGGAAAAGAGGAGAGGAAAGGTTAAAGTTTCAAGAATGGAGGCTAGAGTGAGAAGTCTAGTAAGAGTGTTGCGAACGGTACATCACATCAAAAAAGGTTCAATGGGTGGAGAAGATAAGAGCTTACTTTCAAAACCGAAATTTGACTTTTGGTGAAAGAATTGTTATATATTTAAAAGTTCAAATTTATAAGTATGTCTAGATACTTGGTGTAAACTACTAGAGGGAGATAACAGAAGTACATGGAATAGTACTTGGAGATGGCCATTGTGTTGGGAGACACTAGAAAGTCAGTAGAAGAGAGCACGACAAAAAAATAATTTGCTGCACAGTGCAAAGAGAAGTTGCCAGGACAGCCATGGAGCTAGAAGATTTTGTTAGTGGGAAGAAACCACCAAGGGACAAAAGTCAATCCTTGAGGTGCAAAGAAACTCCAAGAAGAAATAGTGATGGTTACTATTCAAGGGAAGGATTTTTCTAGGCAAGAGAGACGGCATGTAGGAGTAAAGTACCTTGTTTTCAAGTTACATGTCTGAAGTTCGTTCCTTTCATTTTGGAGGTTATTTGCTTAAAAATTAAATGGCAAGTTCGTAAAGTAGAAGGTTTTAATAATCTCAGAATTATGGTCAAACGAAGAAAGTGAATGCTTTTGAGGAAGATGGGCCTTATTCTCCCATGAGCATCTCACAATATATAACAAATAAGATGCACTGGTTCATTTCATTTTGGGAAGCTAGGTACTTGATAGAAACATTTATTTACATAGCAGCAAGACCCATGCAGTGGAAAGGCATCAGGATGTACAGCTACAACTAACAAGCACAAATAAGCTTGTTTCCAATTATCGCTTTTCCATTCCTAGTTTATCATAAATTTGCTTTCCATTCGTTAAACTGTACAGCAAATGTGTTGTGATGGACAACAGGGGCAAAAAGGTTATAGCCTCAAGAGCGGAAGAGAATGGGTTGTATAGGCTTCAGGATGTGGTAATGGCAGAACCACAAGAGTTGGTAAGCAATGGAGATGCCAATGTCAGTTCACTCTGGTATCAAGGTATGGGCATTTAAGTTTTTAGCAATTTTCCCGTTTGAGCAGCTTAAACATGGTAGGTGATCTGCCTACTATTCAATAGAAAAAAAAAGAAGGATTTGTGCAACATGTCTGGAGGAAAAGCAGCGAAGGGAGATTGTTGACATCCATATAGCTTGGCGAGTAAACAGAGTGTTGGAGCTTGTGCATAACGAGTTCATGGTTTGGATGGTCACAATACCATGTCAGGTGCCAAGGAATTTTTGCTTCCTGTTGACGATTTTTTAATGAAAATGTAAGTTTTCTTTCTTAAAGAAAAGTCATGTGCATTAGGAGCCTTGAAGAAAGTTGAGCCTTAGCCAACAATTGATGAATGCAAAAGACGGTCAAGTGTTCTCTAGTGAAATTGGGGAGAGGAATTTGAAGTGTCTATTGACTGTTCTAAGCTATGCTATGGGGTAGGGCCAGCCACCGACCCCCTCCCCTCCCCTCCCCTCCCCTCCCGTACTTCACTCCCTCTCACACCCACAATGAGAGTGTTTAGGAAGTTCCCTCAAAAAAAAGCAATGCTTCCTTTTGGGAGCATGCTCACTTCTTAGGAAAATCAAGGAGAAGTATATGCGACAACAAAACCGCCACGGAAGAATTGCTGAAAGTGTGATTTCAAGTGCTCAAATCATGATTATGACAATTTGGGTAGTTTTAAAATCCAACATTTAGTCTAGGACAGGTAATTGTGATTGCTGAAATTGCTTAACTCTAATTTCAGGGCATTTTGATTGTTTTTTATACAACACGGAAATCAGTCCCTACCAAAATGGGTAACATTCAGGGAACGTCACTCCCTGGACGCTCTTGAGAGCTTAAAAAACCCTCCTTGAGAGATACCATGCATGAGGGTGAATTTCTATTTTCTTCCTTGATTGTGGGTGTTATCACATATATAGTAGCCGGACTAACATATTCTATTTTTTGATTCCAGTACACGTTTTCAGCCAGTTCCCTTACATATGAGATGCTGAGATAAGCATCTATGATGGATCACTATTTGATGATGGACTATAGTACTTTCCCATGCCATGACTGAGTCTCGGGACACTCAGATTTGAGAACTGATGTAGCCATTTACAGAGCAGTCAATATTGCCCAGAGTTGCAGCAGCAGGTTCTCAGTGGACAGATGTTGTTTCGGATTGGTTATTTACAGGTATATGAATCAGCAGGTATTATCTAGTGTTATGGTTATTATTGCATTTATACTCATTCTTGTGACATGTCTTAGCATTTACTGTCATGATCTGGCGATCATATAAATATGTGGACTTGGTTGTATTGATATTATGTATGTATGTCCCTACTTAGACCTAGAAGTTCTTGACCCATACTCACTAGTTTTGCCCTCCTTAGGAAGAATAGAGGTGATCATTCCCACCATACTTTGGCTTACTAGTGTTGGTCTCATTGTTCACTATCTCCACCCATCCATTACCTTCCAGTTATGTTTATAACCCGACCTACTACTTGACTAGTGGCATGGAGGCCCTTCCCCCACTATAGCCTCTTCGTTGGATAAGCTTCCCTGTTTAATTGTGTCCCGGCTCTAAGTTGCCTAGGTTGTGTTGGCTAAACCTGAAAACAAATAGCACTGCCATCAATACAATGTATATGGAAATGAAATGAATATCTTGTGAAAATCCCATTCATGAAAAGAAGTGTTTCTGAAAATACATGAATGCAAGGCAAGCCTAATGAAATTGGCTTTGAAGTGTAAATGTAAAATGTGAAATGTGAAATGTAAAACCCATGTAACAAGTGTCTTTTAAGCACGCATGGAGCATGAAGCCTTAATAAATAAAAATCCATGTAACAAATGCATGGATAAATGTTATGGAAACTCGAAGGCCCAAAAAGCAATGGTTCTTGAATTCTTGAAAGTTATATCTAAAAGATTGCTAGCCTCACTTGTATTTGATATGGATTGTGAGCATTTGTCAAGGTGAATAAGCACCACTGGAAGTAACTTACCCATTTGTGAGACACTGCCATCCCCTGTGTTATTGCTTGTCCGGCATATGCTAGAGTGAGTATCTCCTTTCCATTTCCAAAGTGTCACAGTGTCAAGTTGGTAGTCACCCTTTAGCCTAGCCTTTTGATTTTTAGCCTTCATCCTTCACTAGCAAATTGATTACAACTATTAAGTGAGTATGCTCTTGAAAGTTTGGTCTGAGTCATAATTAATAATTAACAAAACTCTATATATTTGGTTGGTAGATCGCCAGTGAAATGATTACTACTTGTTATAATTGTTACTTGAATGATTTGTAGAGCATCTCTTAACCTCTAACACTGGCAGCAATGTGATGTTATCCTAGGTCATATTATTGGTCATGTTGACTGGGGGTATTTAGCATTATTTGATCATTTGCAGATTATTATTATTATTTCATATCTTCGGGCATATTAGATATTGTACATGATCATGCAGAGATCTGTAGGGTGTATGAGTATACACCTTAGATATTGTACATGAGACAGTTTATTTTCAGTTCCAGTCTCATGTACAATATCCAATGAGACAATTTATTTTCAGTTCTGGGCAGCTACAGTGATCATCTGTCTCAATATACCATTCTGGTGCAGTTTTGCCATGTTAAATGGTCTATCAAAGCAAAAGGATGATTTGATTGGTTCACCTAGGGCGTTGTATGAGGAGGGGGTTGTCCAGCCACTTGTTTTTACCATTATACCCCCCTCCTAGAGAACCTGGTGGGCTCGGTTGGACAACGCAAGCACTCCAGGTGGCAATGTGGGCAGGTTCACAATTCCCGAAGTAGATTAAAAATGGTTAAAGGCTACTGGGGCAAGGGAATGGCATGGGATAAGTTTTGATGATGAGTGTGATGTCTTCCACCCCTTCTCCGGCTATTTCAGCATTCAACAGGACCCACACCCATCTCTCCGGTATGTTTTATGATTTTCTAGAGCTTTTGGAGCCTCACGATTCTCCCAGAGAAGCACGAAGAGTTATATTTTATTTTTATTGTGCCATGGAGACACACTAGGGGTGTTAGACACTACCCCCTAGACCCACCATGAGATTTATTCATGTTTATTTTGTCATGTTGAGTGGGATCCCCTCTCCTACAGCAATTTTGTCCATTGATGTGTTATATTATTATATTAATCCATGTACTTTATGTTGAGCTCATCTCAACCATTAATTAGAACATATTGATCTTCTAATCTTCGCCATCCATTCAAAAGGTGGTTAGGATTTTGGTATCTCTCCATCCTATTTAAAGGAGAGAGCTTCTCATTGTAAAGGGGTCTTTGGCTCTTGAAATCTTGATAATAGAAAAACTCTTTTGTGGAAATTCTTAGGTCTCCTTTGCATCTAGTGTTCTTCAATGGTGATTGGAAATTCTATTGCATCCTAGCATTTGAGTATTTGTGGTGAGATCTATATTTTCGTGGAAACTTTGTCTTTGTCTACAAGGGGGCGACTTCACTTGGGCGTTTTTGCAAGGCTTCCTCAACTCGCTTGTTTGGCATCGCTTGTATCAGGAAAAATCATTAGTATCATTGTGATCTATGGTTTCATCTTGTTATTTCTTCTATAGCATTTGTTCGTTTCTCTTGATGCATCAAATCTGATATTGTTGACATTTGTTGTGCAGGAGGGAGGGCACATTGGCTTCCTTGGGCAAATGGATTTGCATAGAATACTCATCCAAATCTTTTCAATCAGGAAGGAATAGATCATCATCATCAAGGCATCTACAAGGTTATCCAGGTAAGATCCACAGGTTAGTTCTTCTTTTCTTGGTTCCAATCCATTGGCATCCTTATTTTACTATCAAAACCCTAACTTAAAATAATCGAAAAATTTTACGGATCAAACCACTTGATCAATTGGCAAACCATTTCTAGGTTTTCAGGGTCGATGGTCGAACCAGCCGACCCTGAAAACCTGAACCGCATTGAAACCAGGAAAAAAAACGTATCACAAACCCGGTCCACCAAAAATACATAAATATTCAAATTTTGGAAAATTATATATATATATATGAAGTGAATAATTATTCACTCACACAAATAATATTACCAAAAGACTTGGAATATTAAATAAGCTCTAATAATATATAAATGGATGATAGAATAGATATGACGATAGATTACAAAGTGAGTGCCATATATATATTAATCGTAAAGGCACTTTGGATACTATCCACGAAAGGATGCATCATTTTAGAATTGTTTACTAATAACTATTTATTAATTATTAATATCAATATGTATTAATATTAATAATTAATATTGATTTTAATAGTTATTATAAATTATATAATAGTTATTTAATTATTATTTTATGTTTGTTACATTGCCTTCCCCTTGAGGGAATCTTTCTCCTCAAAGATGTATTGGACATTAATGTCTCATTTATTTTTAATCTATCGTCTCGGAATTCTTTCCCTTTTGTATTTGCGACATTTGAGGAGATGAGCCGATACAAATTACGGATTCCCCAGGAGAATTGTCGCATCGTATCTGCTGTGGTCCATCCCAGATCTATTTTTATCAGAGCTCTGAGATCTTTTTGTGGGACAATTTGTCTCAATTGTTGCTTGGTATATCGATATTTTCGCATGTACACATAACTCTTTTGAGAATATTCATTTTGGCCCTGTCGTTGGTCAAAATGACGATTATAATTAGGATGTCTGTAAGGTGCATGTGTTGTTTGTTCTCCTTTCTTTTGGACTACGGGGAGGACTGTCTTCACTTCCTCGATTTGATTTTTGGATGCATTTTCCTGGGTTGTGCTTCTTGGTTCTCCAATAGATTGTTCATGATTCTGAATCTTTTCGATTCTTTCCTCTTGTGGTTTTTTTTCAATTTCTAACTCCTTGATCTGATTCTGTAGTTCCTGATTTTGATTATTTAGACACTGGTTTTCTTCTTGCTTTTCCAGTATTTTTCCTTCAAGATCTTCATCGGAGTGTTCCTTCTTACTACTATTTTTTTATTTTTTTATTTTTGTAATCAGGGTTTTCTTAAGATTTCTTAATCTGTAAATTTCTTCAGAACTGTTGGATATTGTTTTATTACTCTTTGCGATCTCCAACTTGTGTTCCTTTTTAGAGTCGTTGTTTTGTTGTTGAAGAACTTTTATCTGTTGTCGATACTGGTCGACCACTGATTCTCGATCTTCTACTTTCTGTCATATGTGCATCAGTTCTTCATCTCTGCCGTTAATGATTTTGTTCAAGCATATTATTTCTGCTTCATAATCAATTATTTCTTCTTTATATCTTGATTTTTGTGTCTCTGATTGAAATCATTTTCCGTTTTTAATTTCTTAATCTGTGCGATCAAGTCTTGACTATGATTCTTCAAACAAGTAATGTATTCATCCTTACTAGCGACAATTTTTTCAACTGATTTCTGCTTCTTTTGCTCTGACTTCTTATTACCCTGTGAAATCATCTCTGATATATCTTGGAATTCTTCAGATGTTAGAGGTTCTATTTTTGACTTCATTGTAATATCTTGAAATGTGATTCTCTTTCTCTTATAGAAAAATGTCAAAAACTTCTTTTCAACATTTAAGATGAAAGTCCCCAATGTTTTTATCCAGGGTAAACCCAAAATTATGTCACCATCAAAACTCCATAAGGAACTAACAATGAATTTCGATGTGACCATATAATCTCCAACACTCAGTTGTAAGCCACTTATTTCAGTTCGTTTTTTATCCACAATGTCTAGCTCTTCCCTTATATTTGACTCAGGAATCACTAAATGGTTAGCGAATTCAGTACTAATATAATTATTTCTTTCAGTAAGTGCGATAGAAATGGTGATATCCTTCCCTACAAGTGTCCCTTTAATTCTAAATAATATTGCAACATTTTTTTGTAAGGTGATAGGAAAATTTTGCTTCTTTTCAATATTAAAATCCATATTCTTGAGTTTTCTTTGAAGTTTAATCAATATCTCCTTTTTTTCCAATAGTTTGTAAAAATGTCAGTAGATTGGGTGGTTGGGGCGAATGAGTGTTACCTTCCCCACCTAAGTTCAAATCTTACTTGCTTTTTAGTAGCAATTATTATGCACCCTTTTTATCTTTTTTTTTCCCTTTAGTTTTGTAAAATGTGGGTAGATTGGGTGGTTGGGATGAATGAGTGTTACATTCCCCACCTAAGTTTAAATCTCAGTTGCTCTTTACTAGTAATTATTTTGCACTTTTATATTCAAACTCAAACCCACTTTAAGAAACCAAGTGTGGTTTCACTTTTACCCTCTCTCTTTTTTTTTTCCTTTTACTTTTATCTTTTCTTTTTCTTAACATTTTTTTTCCTTTTTTCTCCTTTTTTTTTATGTTCTTCTTTTTCTTTTGGACAATGTCCAATATTTTAGGGAAGCCGTAAAATAAGGCTATAAGCCAAAAATCATACAAGGTCTGAGAATTAAGGCCAAAGGCCCAGATCAGCCAAACGAGGCTCTGATACCACTTGAAGCGAATAATCATTCGCTCACACAAATAATATTACCAAAAGACTTGGAATATTAAATAAGCCATAATAATATATAAATGGATGATAGTGTAGATATGATGATAGGTTACAAAGTGAGTGCCATATATATATTAATCGTAAAGGCACTTTGGATACTATCCATGAAAAGATGCGTCATTTTAGAATTGTTTACTAATAACTATTTATTAATTATTAATTATTAATTATTAATATCAATATGTATTAATATTGATTTTAATAGTTATTAATTATATAATAGTTATTAATTATATAATAGTTATTTAATTATTATTTATGTTCGTTACAATATATATATAACGAGTAAGAGTGTATACAAGTTGCCATGACTTCACCCGTCAAGAGACCATCTCCCCGTTGGAAGAACAACAATCTTCTAAGCAATTGATGGCATAACCAACATTAACCACCAAAGCTAATCGGATTGACAAAACTACATAGTGCACTTACCACATTGTGAATTCTAATGTGTCTTGCTCAAACTAAAAACCTCCATATATAAGACCTTGAAATATTTAGAAAAACAGAAGTGCAATTTTTTTTACTTATTGGTCCAGCTGATTTCAAGACTCTATTAAAAGCATTAACAGTTTAGCACGTACTGATCTCTATACTTGAACAGAGATGGAAAATATTTATTGGTTGAGCTGCATCCTCAGACACACCACAGTTCAAATAAAAACATGCTTTTTCAAACACAAAAACTAAGAAGTCAGTTGAAATATTTAACCAGAATGAGGAGATGTAAATAGTTACTGTAAGGAAATAATCGGTACTTGCAAATGGGTTTTTTTAATTTAAAAATTTGCCCTCAAAATCATCGCTGTACAGCTCTGTACAAAACCTGACAGTTTGGGCAAAACAGGCCGGTTCCCTACGGAACCAGCTGGAACCAGTTTGAGAAGGGCATTTGAACCAGCGAGGACTCAGAACCGGTCGGACTGGCCAGTTTTACTGGTTCCTGTCCTGTTCTTGTAACACTGAATTGGTACTAAATAGTAAATTATAAACACTCCCATGAGCTCAGGGTTTAGTTTTAGGAAGATTTTGTAGACATATGTGATATAATGTGTGTAACTGTAAAGTTAATTATGCTTACTTGAAGGCAATTTGCATGTTTTGAGGACTAACATTATTCTTTAACATAGACTCTGGTGGGGAGTTGGGGCTGATCCCTCTCTTTTCCTGGTTATTGTTGTAAGTATTTTGAAAATACTAGTATCTATAAAAAACAATTTGAGAGAACCACAGATCAAGATTAAACCTGTGTAATGGCCGGTCTATTGTACATGGCATGCTGCAATCAATCTGCTGAACAAATACATCTTCTGTTCGAGAATGTTTTAGAATTTGCTCTTTTGAATTAGGTGCATTGCACTGTGAAGAGCATGGACCTGCAGAAATCAGTAGTACATTGGGATCATTCTAAGAAATCAGATAAAAGCCAAATTATTTGCAACCCTAAGAAATTATATACAAACAATAAGATAAACAACAACCGTCATATTCCTCAGTACATATTAGAATTAACTTAGCCTTTAGTAACCAGATACAAGAAATGCAATACTAGTAGCACTTACCACTAAGGAAATTCGACTTTTCACGAGGACCTGATATATCTTGATCATTACAAACTTGACTGAATCCAGCAGCATTTCCACAGACACTACCTAGACCATGTTTATCCAAATGGCTCATTCCTTGATTGGAGTTAGACTCGTTTCTTAATTCTTCTTGAATGCAACTTCTTTGTACTGGAATAGTGGTGTTACTAAATAGACCTGCCAGCTGACCTTGTTCTCGGCTCATCACAGACTTTGGTTCTTGGTAAGAAATGTTCGGTGTTGTTTCATTCGATTTGTAAACTTGGATACTAGCTCTGAAATCAAGCATACTTCTGAACTGTTCATCAGACATCTGCATCTGGCGTGCCTCAACATGTACCTTGTTCTCAACATTGTCTGTAACCTTGGACATACTTGCTGCAAGACCTACTCTGGGTATATTCAAGTGTGCTGCTGCTGATAATGGAAAAGGCCCACTGTTCTTTAAAAGAGCGGAATTTATGGTTCTTTGCCAAAAGGCATCAGAATGATCACTACTGCCAAAGCTAGAAGCCAATGCCATCGGACTAGGACCGTTTCTGATATCTGCCTCAATGGGTGACACAGTAGCTTTTTGTGTTTCATTCATTGGAGAATGTTTGTTTTGCATGGCTACTTCCAAGGGAAGGCACTGACCTGGAATGACTTCATGTAGCAGCCTATTGTCAAACCTCGGTTTTGTTTGAATTAAAGAAGATGAGCTTCCATACATGTCACAGGCTGCACTAGGCCCAACTGACATACCAAATTTTGATTGGCTTGGATTAGATCCATAGTCCATGCTTTGAATGCAACCCTTATTTGGGAACCCTATGACTTGGTTTCTCAACCCCCCTAGTGCATCATGCTTCATCGCATGGGAATCAGCATTGAAGTGTGTCAACTTGTTTAAGAGTTGCTCAGGATCCCCCATAACAATATTCATGGACTGTAATGGCACCTCCCTTACAGGACCATCAGAATGCCCACCAGATGGAAGAAACATAGACATAACTGATCCTCTCATAGAATCTTCCTTCAAATGGTTAATGCATCCAGATTCCATCGCATTTGGTCTTCCAATTCCATGTAAATGGTGCTCGAACTGCCTTTCTTTACCTTTCTCCTTGTTGCCAGAAAATGCAGGAAGATTGCATGGACCACCTTGCTGGGTTACCTCTGGTAAGCTTGGATCATAAACTACACCAACAATTCCGATAGTCATGCCTGTGTTCAGTCTACAAATTACAGAAACTTCCATACATGATTCAACTTTCCAGCACAAAATCACAAGTACCAACTATTTCAGGTTCTTTCTATTCACTGTAAACGTAATTTTATACAAAAACATACAGTTGATATCACTGCAACCTAGGAAGACTCGAACACGATAAGTTCGGTTGGCATTACCTCTCTGCAACATGCGCTCAAGAAATATGGGTTTATGTCTTTCCATGGTAGCATTAGATACTTGGGGATCTAAGGATGGTTGCAATGGACCACGAAGTGCATGTGTTTGCTGAGAAGGTTGACCGAGTCTCAGCTCAAAACTTGATGACATAGTATCCTTCTCTGGTGGGATCGATTCCTGTATATTATTCATGCTGCTTAGAGTAAAACCCTTCTGAAAGTTTTTTATTCCTGCTGGACCTTGATTGGGGAAAAAAGGCTGTCCACCATTATTAATAAAATCGATATATTCAGCACCTGAGGTGTTTACATAATTTGGTGAACCTCTGTAGGAATTATTAGAAGACACATCTGAAGCCCTTGGGAGGTTCTCCTTGTGTTTCTCTAATAACTGTGGATTCAGCTGAGTTGACATGCCTCCTTTACAAGCCCTGCTAAAGTTCTTCAACAAGGTCTCACGAACCTCCTGCACATTTCTCTGGGCTGTGCTTGGAAGAAAACTACCATTGGAGAGACCTTGAGCAGCATGCCCTTCATAAGAGTTGTTACGATCAACAGGATTATTCCATGATTGTGTGTTTCTTGCTTTCACTGTGGAATTATCCATTCTATATGATGAAGCGCTCTCCTTTTCCATATTTTGAGAGTTAGTACTCTTGTACTTTGCTGTTCCAGTTTCAGTTGAATTTGCATCAGTCCAATCCCAACCTCTCTCATCATCTGGAACTTTCACCTAAAATGGGAGAAAAGATAAAGAAAAAACACCATCAGATACATTACATAACAAAAATAACAGACAATAGCATACTTATATATTTTAAAAACAATGGGAAAAAATGCCAAGTTGTCTCACTTTGCTCTACAATATTTCATTGTTTAATTTACTTGGTGAAGCAAACCAACTCCACTCAATAGTGGTCCATGTTAGAAATGCAGTCGCCTTCATTTCTTGTCATGAGTTTTTTTTGGTTGAAATACACTGTCATACATAACTTATGAAATATGGTTATGTTACATGCACATAGGACTCCTAATTCCCACAGTCCATGAAACAATATTACAAAAGGGCCCAGCCTCAGATCCCCAGGATCCCAGACCCCAAAAGAAACAGGCATGTATACATTGAGTTACCATTACTTCACGTCCATACATCAATTCAAAAAATTAATCTGAGGCACCTGCAACAAAAAGATTCCCCAGGGTGATTGTTGCCTTTCCCTATCATGATTGACAATATCAGTGGCAGAGCACCTTCAAGATAGCAATGTTGACTCTTTGTCATCTTGAAGTTCGTTGATGAAATATTGCACTTTTACTGTCAGTACACTAACAATCACCTTTAATTGTGCAGTCTTAGTGTAATTTTAAATGGCATTTCGTTAACCCTGATCATCAATACATTTCTCAGTAATCACCACCTCTTGCTGCATCTACTCAACTACAGTCTCTTAAGGCATTCATATCATTGTTTTGCCAATCTGCTCTTGCCTGGATCCAGGCCCCAAAGCATTGTTTTCAACTGCAACAAGAAGACAAAAATGAAGATTGACCATAAAGTTTTCAACAGGAAATGAATTACTTAAGAATATTCAGCATCTCTGTCCAAAGATGGGTTAAAGTGATTGCTCTAAAGTTTAATCGAATACAGATTATGTGTACTCCATGTGGATCTCTTTGATTGGGTGTTTCCATCCTAACAGGCTTATGAAAATGGCCGGTAAATAGTCCAACAAGAGCAGTTGAGTTTTGCTATCACGTATTCACATTCAGAAAACCTGTTTAAAACTTTAACCGATTCCATGAATCCACATTGTTTACCTTTGCCAAGGTTGAATACTCAGTTTCATGCTAACTGGCAGTTTATGATGGAGATTTCTCCATGCAAGGACTTGGCCTTTGGCATCAACATTTATCCTCCAAATTAGTATATTTTTGTGCCCATTTGTCTTCATCACCATCCACAAACCACTTGACATTTTTCCCATCATGAGTTCCCATCCAACTAGAGAAGTAGGAAATGATATATCCAGTTTTGAGAACTCGAAAATCTGAAGCAATAGTCTATCAATAGAAAGTAAGCTAGGAAAAGCATGACTGACAGAAAATAGAAGTGTTTCCCTGTTGATTATGAGAGCCGATAAAATAGAAGGTAGCATTGCATTGACTCGCAGGGCTCATTCTCTGACTTTTTGAAACACAGACTCTCACCTGACGATACCCACATCTGAAATCTGTCATGGATACCAACAGTAAGCTCGAACTCGGAAGACCATCACCCTAAAGCTATGTTGCACTGGTTTTGTTGACAGGGGAACGGTGTTACGACAGGAGTGGGGGGGCAGGTCCCAGGGACAACTAGAGTGCACCCCCAATTCTTCAAGGGACAGCAGGTTGGGGATGGCAATAATATATATATATATATAAAGAGAGAGAGAG
>LPNX010269829.1:233341-266812 GCA_001517045.1 Pseudotsuga menziesii | reverse complement strand
CTCTATAACAACTTTCCTTCCTTATATTTCCTGTTTATGACGATTAGGTTAAAATGCATTCCCTTCTCAACAAGTTCGGCAGATTTTTACAGCTGTGTTGAAAACCACTACAAAGCACTTTGGGATATACATGCTTGCATCCTGTAAAGAGATTAGATTCATATTTTAGATTAAGAAGGATATTGAAAAGGAATTTATTCAAATGTTTAGCACCCAATCTAAGTCTTTACTATCCAATAGTTTTAACTTTTTATAGAGCTTGAGGTTGGGATGGGGGAAGAGTTGGACTTGAATAACTCCTGGACACCTATGTACAATATGTAAAAGTTAAGATGACCCTAAAAATGAGAAGAACAAGAGCAATACCTAGAAGAATCAGACCTTTGAGATTTGCATTTCTTTCTTTGTTGACATGGAGACTTTGCTGCTTGTAATGATGTTGCTAAAAAGACAATATAGTTAAATCACCAGAAACCCAAATCAAAATCCATCATACACAACCCATATTTCGAGCTGCAACTAGTATAAATTCAGAATAATACGAAAAATATGGATGGGATAAATGATAATATTGTCCAATCATCAATGTCCATTGTCAAAACTGAAAATACATGCCCAGAACATCTCCAAACACTGCATAGGAGGTCTCTAAAATCTACTTTGAATGTCTCCAAAATCTGCCCGGAAGTCCCCGAAAACTGTTGGGAACATTTTGGATACTGCCAATAAGTCCCCAACTCCCAGATGAAGTCCCCAGCAGATTGGGGATGTTTCCTAGGAGTCCCCAAGTCCCTGGAGTGCAGGGATAAATGATAATATTGTCCATAAATCATCAATGTCCATTGTCAAAACTGAAGATACATGCCCGGAACATCTCCAAACATTGCATAGGAGGTCTCTGAAATCTACTTGGAATGTCCAATCATTAATTATTGTGCATGATTGTAATAGACCATTTCTTAAAATTGGTTAACATGAACAATCATTACTAGTATATGTATCTATGTTGTATAATATCAGGCTAGTAGGCAGTAAATTTTATCTTTGATAATATGGATAGAAACTACTTGTGCCAAGCTGCAAAATACCATGTTTTTCAATGAATGTAGCAGATGTAACTTCAAGGCATGAACAGAAGAAACACCAAGTGAATAAAGCTGATAAATTGATAATGCAATGGATATAAAACAACATAATGTCAGCATCAAAGTTTATCAGTTGTCATAATGTTGTAGCGTAACATTCATGTAGGTGTCGTAAATCTTAGGACGTAGGTGGGTCCTAATTGTGTCATGTGAGTTAATACAAGTAACAGAGGAATGTTACGTAATGAGTAGGGTGTCAAAAATATGTAAGAGAATCAGTAAGAGAAATGCAGTCCTAAAAATGGCAAATGGAATGTTGTGTGATGGCATCTATCCACAAGGGTTGTGCAGGTAAATACGCACCTCAACTTACATGAAACAATGTGTATATAAGCACCTCCCCTTGAATAACCACTGCAACGCCCCCCGCCCCCCCCTTCTTTCTCATTTCACGCTAACCCCAGCTTGATAGACTATGCACTAGATCAACATCAACCCTAAGTACATTGACCCAAATACTTTTTAACTTTCATAGATGATCCCACTTCTCTTCCCTTGAGACAGCCAAGGCTGAATATGACCTTTTGCCTAAGGTCATTTGAGAGGCCACACTTAACTCCCATCCCCACACCACTCAACATCATACACATATTCCCACACCTAGCTTTTGCCTCTTGAACCAATGGTACAAGGAGGAGTGCAAACTCATGTATAGATATCTTTGATTTGTTCTATCCCACAGACCCCACTCCATCCCATCCACAAACACGCAATATAGGCACCCCCTTCAACATAATAAGTGCAACCCTCTTACCACATGGATGCATGAACATCTTGTGCTCTCCATCATTCCATTCTTTTCTTTTGGCACACCCACCTAAGCAAGCCAATCTCCCACCTAACATCGATCAGCAATCCCCGTTCACCCATACGACCTAGCTTTATGATTTACCTAGACTTCCCACAATTCATATGCCCCTCCATCCCTCTTGTTACGTATTTTACCTTAAGAATATCTACTAAGTAGTGAGGATTATGAGCGCTAGCAAATTTGTAAACAAGGAAGGCATTCAAGAGAAATTGCTCAAACATTGTAGTGATTCTCTCGACTCATACATTATTAATTTGTTCAAAGATGTTATCTGTTATAGTTTTCCTTCTTCATGGTTCCATCATATTACCCACCCCATTTTCAAATTCAAGAATACTTGGGACCTTAATAATACAACCATTATGATTGGGCTTCCCAAGCTACAGTGTTCAACAACTGGCTTCCATACACACTCCAGAGGAAGAACCTCGAGGTTCTAGAGGAACAACAAGTTTCTGTTGGGAGTACCAAACAGACAACTATATCTTTACTCTCTAAACGCTATCATTGAGGAGGCTTAGCAATACTCTCTGAAAGTATTGTGTTGCTTCGTTCACATTCAAAGGCCTTCAACTAGGTTGCGAGAGAAGCATTATTCCAAAGGTTATATGACAATAACAACTCCGAGACTCTTTTGGTTGGATCATGAGGCTCTGTGAGTTTGTTATTGGACAACTTTGTATTGCTCACAACCCATCTAACTTCATCTAGAGTTAGGAAAGGTTTCCCTTTCTCTCTAACCCTTTCTGGGATTTAAATAGATTAGTTGCAATCTTTTCTATGGAAACACATAAAAAAGGAGGGCAATGGTCTCATGCATCACATCTTGATCTTCTTGCTCTTATTTGCTAACCATGTGATACTCTCAAGTTTTAATCTCCTCCCTTACGGGACTTCAAAAACAAATTAATGCCTTTCTTAACTTTTGTGGTCTTAAACAATTGGTACTGTACCTTACTAAAAATAAGGTCATCCTTTCCCATGTTTACAAGAAATTTCTCGCTGACCACCACTTCTATTTCAAACAATGTGAGATTGAGATCACCATGACTTATACATATCTTAGCATGTTAATTTTTCACCAATTCCAAATCTGATTTATATTTCTGTTAATTATTCACATTAGATTTTTACACGCGGAAATTATTACTGGAGATCTAAAAATTAACAAGCATAAATACACTAGAATCTAACAAATGCACAACAGAAAGATCAAATAACTATATACACAGTACACAAATCAATTTACACCGAAAACCCCAATCCCTTGGGAAAACTAGCAACAAATTGTCTTTTTATTGCAAATTTAAAACAACACTTACAGTTTACAGAGATCCACACAAAAACCTCTAGATTTTTGTATACAACTCGAAATTATGTTAAACAACCTCCAGATGATAGCCATGACTCAGTCATGCTCAAATCTACCAAACGCCAACCCTGCACTCATCTATTTCTTCTTGTACGATGGCCTAAATATAGTCGTACGAAACTGTACAAACTCCTTCAAATTTGCTCCAAACCCTCACGATTTCTGCAGGAACCTCCTAGAACTAGATGTGACTAACTAGAGACCCTATTGCCTCACTCCAACTGCAAACTATGCTCAAACCATTTGTTGTCGCCTCTTACGCACCTAGGGGAAAAGTTAAAACACAGCAGAAATCTTCAAGTTGCTTGGTGCGTACTTGCGGACAACTCTCGAGTCAGGTACTGTCACCTGGTACTGACTCCTCGTTTAGGCTCAACTCCTAACGAAGCCAAGGGAGGTAGTCCCTACAAAAAAGAGTTTCTAAGGCTCTTAAATGTTTTAAATGTTTTAAGGATAGGGTTGTTTTTAGGAGTTAGAAATGAATAAATTATTGACAAGACACTTTGCAAAGTTATAGAACTTAATTCAACAGCATAACAAGATATATCAATAATCACAACGTGACTATAAGCAAATAGAGAATGTAGGAATTAAACCAGTGCCAATATGGAGTCACAAAACAATGAATGCTGCTAAAAAAGGGAAAATGTTTTGCCGTGTACTTGGTCAATTTTAATTGTTAAGAACGACGAGTAATTAAAGGAAGGGGATTCCCGATATACCGAATGGTACTGGGAATATGTTCGGATTTGGGAAGAGTTGCTCCATAAGGGAAGATGTGGGCTAGATGGAGTCGTGGGGGGTGGGCGAGGGTGTTCAACACTACACCAATAAGGATGTAGCCTAACGGGACCCCACGGTCGCTTTCTAGTTGTTCCCGCTTTCCCTGAAGAATTTGTACCACTACTTCTCAAAGTCATTACGCCAAATTTTCGTAATGTTCTAGGTGGTTACTTTTATTAATATGAGTTGATTAAATAGATATGAAAAAAATGAATAAATGCACAATTCCGCTTTTGATATCCCCAAGACTCGGACAAAGTTGTGAGGGGTATAGCATTAACAGAATAGGCAAATGTTTATTTCAATTTATGAAATCAAAGTACAAAAGATGCATCCCTTTTATGATGGATTGTGTGCTTGTGTAAACATAAACATCAAATAAACTTGTGAGACTAATTACTACGACGATAAAATGTCAGGTTAGCATTTGATTATTTTGATTGAAATCGTAAAGTTAAATAAACTTAACTAATCTAAAGAATATGGTAATAAAATCTAATCTAGAACAACAACAAAAATCAACCACTTCAAGGACATATATAGTCTTCCCCCAAATAGGGGAAGAAGGGCATGGGAGTCACAATCCCACTTGCTCTTTTATTAAATTATTACAATGCTAATAATTAAATAAGGGGCTGCCTTTTGACCTTATACTTTGATCAAATGGCTTACAATAGCTTGTCGGAAGAAGGGCCTTGAAGAGGGGGGATTTGGAGGTGCTTTCGAAAGCTAAAAACTTTGAAATTTCGCCGACACTTCCTCTTGTCCTGTCAACAAAGTGCAAAAACCAGCAAGCTAATCGTTTGTAAATTATTGGATTAGTATAAAAATACAATAAAAATATTACAACTTAGTACTTGCGAAAATTAAAGGAATTTAAGCCACTTCAAGTACTAAGAAATTAACTAGATCTACAATAGCGAGTTAAAAGTAATTTTAGATCTAGTAAAATAAACAAGCTAAGAAGAAATCTAAGCTTGCTTTTGAAGATAACCAAGAAAAAGATTGATATAAAGGATGAAGAAAGAGCCCTCAAGATCTAGCTTGAATCTTTGTGAAGACGTAGAGGTGCCTAAAATGCATGGAGTATTAGATTTTAAGATAAAGAATGAAGAGAAAAGGGATGCAACCAAGCTCCCACTTCTCCTTCACCTACGATGATCTGCAAGCTACACAAAACTTCAAACAACGGGGATCAAATCTAGTGCGGTTAATCAAATGAAATAAGAAGAACATAAGTATTACCAACTACAATTTGTTGCTTCTTAATCTCAGATAAACAAACATAAGTAAACAATTTAAGCCTTTGTTTACTCTATAAGCCGGAAAAGGATTTCTAAGCTAGATGTTAGATCTGCAAACTTATAAGAAATAATCAACAACTTAGCTAAATATCACCTCGATTAAGCGCAGCATTCACATTCATAAGATCTTGCACAGTTCGGACCTCCAAAGCCTCAACTTTATTCAAAATATGATAACAATAATACATTACAGGAGCAGAGGTTACTTGCTTCTTTCAAATGAAGACCAAATGCCTTGCTTAAATAGAAAAGAGAGAGAGCCAGAGGTGGGCAAATTTGCTAGCTTGGCATGAATTGGAATGACTTATTCTGAGGCTTGCAAAATGGAAACAACTCAATACAAAGTGATTCCTTCCAAAACCAAACTCTATCATTCTGCTTTGCTCTGGCCTTTCTAAGTCTTCCTTGGGAAATGTGCCTCCTCTTTGAAGAAATGTGCCCCCTTCATTTAACAAAATCATGTTGCCTTAAAAGTCAGAGAAAAACACTCAAAAGTGTTTTAGAAATGTTTTAAGAGTTGCCACTTTACTTCGCCAACTCAAAAAATTCACTTTCAGCATGTTTCCATGTTTTTGTAAGTTACTGAATTTTTCACTTTATCCATTTTTTTGTCTTTTCTACCATTTTCGAGTAATATTTAATTTTGGAGATAAATAATTACTCGAAAACTTAGGAAAGTGGGTTTAGGGGTTAAGTGGGTGCTCTGAGTTAGAAAATGAGCACCCCCATGGAAAATTTCGCCCCTACACCACAGTTTTATGCCTTAGAGAAAATTTACAATTAACTTATTAAAAATAAGAATGAAAAAACAAAACAAAAAAACAAATTATTTTTTCCGGAAATTAAAAAAAAGTACATGTTCATATGACTCAAAAACAATGATTAGCATGGTAATATACATTGACACATAGGTTTTAATAACCTCCTAAGGCCTAACCACCAAGACATTTACTCTAGCTTTGGAGGAGAGGGTGAAAAACTCGAAAATTATAAGTCATTAAACAACAACATATAATTCTCAAGGAAAAAACACCCTAGAGTAAAGTATTGATGACTAAGTCTTAGGAAATCCAAACCTTTTACATAATTTCATCATGCTAAGTCATTTATTACAATTTCTCCGCGGGGTATGAACATGTAAAGAAACAAAAAAGGGACCAATATTTGGTCCTAAAGAATCCTCAAAAATTTTGAGCACTGCGTAGGAACAAATGACTTGTTCTGATCCTTAGTGGCTCACTGGAAATCCCCTAAGTGCAACTTAGTGGATAACACCATCAATTACTGAAGACAACCCCAACTTTGAGAGAATAACTCTCTCCAAAGCCTCTAAGAGAATCTGATCTGATTACTCACTCTCAATGTATCTCACACAAACTGACAATGGCATGGTGTCTACAACTCTCCATAGACTCTTTTATAATATTAACTTTAAGCAATTAACATGGGCTCAATACCATGGGCCCCAAGGACCCTCCAATACCATGGGCTAATTGACCTTTTACATAAAGTATTATAAAGGTTACTTTTACAAAGTCTCTCTAGAAATTTCCTTGTCTTGGACACTTCTATATGCTAGACACCAAGCCAATGTAGAAGTACACGTCCGAGCTACAAACTCTAATAGGGGTATAGTTTTTGGACCGTCAATTCAATCTTAGGCATGCATTACCATGGCTTAGTAAACGGTATGATTCATACTCATTGCTTGATCAATGGTGATTTTAATTACACTTTCAAGTCATCTCATCCAACATGAACATCTTTGACATTATCATCAAACCCACTAATCTTCGTACTTTAGACATCTAGAGGACCGAACCTCTTATCATCTTATTCGGCTAAGATTCATAGAGTCCAAACTCTCTTGCTATAACATAATCTGTAGCAAATAGACAATTCCTCAAACTATCATCGAGTTAGAGTTCAAGGCCCACCCTCTACATCTTGAGAGAGTCTTCAAATCGCTATGCTTCCTTCACAAAATTCTCATTTTGAGTATTCAACGTCTGCCCCTTTTCAATACTCTCTTAACATTATTGGTCATCTCCTACCTCCCATGTTAGATATGAACTACATGGTCCAAGAAGTTATTTACAAATGGTGCATTCAAGTCATTTGGAGTCTACACTACACCAACCTATGGTGTCACCCCTAAAATGTCCTTCTAGCGTGAGAATTTCATGCAGTTAAGGGATGGTCTCATTGTTCACCATGAGTATAACCAAAGACACAAGATGCATGAAATATTTCCATATTCGAATCAAATATGCCTAAATCTCTTTATATGGGAGGTAGCTTTTCATAAGAGGCAACTCTTGAGTAGCCCTCCAAAACCTAATCCCATCAAGCAGATTACATTTGTATTTCTTGTTGTCAAATGAGTCTATGGTAGCAAGAATAGCACTAAGGCTCTAGACACACTTTGCACTAGATCAATGAAATCCTGCATCTCCTCATGGTGACTTAGCCATATCACAAGGTCAAGTACATGTTGTCGTCATGCTCAAATCAATCGACTTGTCAGTAGCAGAGATGCCTAGTTCTCTTTATATGAGAGGTGACATTTCACAAGAGAACTCTTATGCATCCCTCCCAAACCTAATCTTGTCAAAGGACTCATTCACAACAAGAGTTGCACTACGGCTCAAAAACACAATGCACCACATCAATGCAATGATGCATCTCCTCACGGTTTTCAAGCAACATTACCATATTGTTGCAAACTGCATGCTATAATCATGTCTAATTGGTCAATTAGTCACTAGCACACATTCTTTTATCACCATATTCTTCTTAATGGCCTCCAATATTAGGAGAGTTTCACATAGCATTCCAAAATTCCTCCCAAGATCACACCAACCAAGGCCTCTCCACCCCATATATTCACCCAATGACATACTCAAATAGCGCTTAGATACCATCTTTGTGATAGACGCACAGTTCAATATTTCTTCCGCTACTAGTGTGGTATCATCACCATTTGGGAGACTTGATACAACTTCTTCTCCCTCTTTCGCCTCTACTTCTAATTTTATACGTATACAAAAATTGTAGAAAGGTCACTCTCACATTGTATCAATGGACATAGCTCCATAATTTTGGTTTTATTGTTCTTATTATGTTGCTTCTTTACTTAGTCTCGAGGCTTTAGCTTTAGTTAGAGGAATCACTTTTTCATTCCCACTTTTTATCACTGTTGATGTACTTTGTGAGCTCCATTGATCTAGTATTTTGGTGATTTCAGGACATTAAAAATATTATATCATCTTATATTTTTTATGCTAGCTTGTTGAAGATTTATATATTGTTACTCTTCTTTACTCTATTCACGTCGTATCAGAACCAAAGAAGAGTGGTGTTTGAGTTGAGGATTTGGTAGACTCATACAAAGAAGAAAAGTATACCTAAGAGATGTTATTGCTCTTGCTTTTTGTGAGAGCAAGTTTGTCTTCCATTGATGTAGGGAGTAAAACTTATGTGTTGTGAAGGAAAGCTTGCCTCCATTTACATCAATATGTTGATAGAAGAGAGTAAGTTGCTATTGTTATAAACGCCTCTCTTAAGTACTGAAGAATCATTTTTCTCAATACGGGGTTATCACTAGTTGTACAAAGGTGAGAAGAGCATTGCCACATCCTTGAGGATCTCAGCATAACCTAAGGTAAGCAAAGAAAAGGCGAGAGAGAGGGTGCAAGCATAGATGGAGGGTAGTGCGAATGTCTTGTCGAGTCTTAGTTAGGCCAAGTACTCGGCTCATACTCAACCATGAACTCACCACTCATCAAGGCTCGCCAAGACTCACCAGGCTAGGAAAGACTCAACTAGGCTCGTCGAGATCTGCAAGACTCGGCCAAAACTCGACAAGACTCAGCCAAGACTTGATAAGACTCGGCCAAACTCGCCAAATTGGCCCATACTTTCCTAGACTATATTTTGAGTTTTATTTTGTATTTGCCTAGTATTTGGTAAGTGTTTCCTAAGTTTTCCCAAGTAACTGAGTCCTGTCAAGTCTCAGGCCAAACGAGTCCAAGTCTGACAACATTGGTTTTGATTATACGTGGTCGTGTAAAAAACCCTACCTGCAATGCATGCATGTTAAGAGTTTTAAAGATAGTGCAATTGTGAGACCAATTCTCAAGGAGGATGGTACCCTAATCAGTTAACTAGGGTCCCTGGTCAATGAACCAAGCAAAGTAAGTCCTTCGAAGGTACCCTAATCAGTTAACTAGGGTCCCTGGTCAATGAACCAAGCAAAGTAAGTCCTTCGAAGGTACCCTAATCAGTTAACTAGGGTCCCTGGTCAATGAACCAAGCAAAGTAAGTCCTTCGAAGGTACCCTAAGGCCCCCAGTAATCTCTTGAGGTTCTTGGTCTAGGACCAAGCAGGTTGATGCCATGGCAAAGTCCCTAATATATGGTTAGGGCCCATATATGCCTCTACAGTATCCTAATCTAGGACCAGGCTGTTACTTGGTCTAGGACCAAGCAAATCCTATAGGTTGAGATAGAAAATTCATGGTATGGGACCAGGTAGATTCTTAGTCTGCGACCAAGCAATTATTGTAGGTACATACCTGGTCGGTTAACCAAGTGAATCTTGGTCACTTGACCAAGATGATAATGTGTGATGTCCTCTTCTCCTAAACAGTTATTGCTAGGTTGTTTCCCAAGGGACTGGCCACCCCTTGATGATGTCACTAGCACTTAACCCTTAGGAGCAATGTGGAGGACCAGAGGATCGCATCGTCCAGTTTGGATCTTCCTTATACAGTGATGATAAAAACATATGGAACACACGTGGCAATATACCTTGAGAGAGAAAATATTAAAGTCCCTGGTCTTGTTGGTCTTGTGGGTTAAATAGGGTTGTTTCTCCACCTTGATGGTTCACCTTGGTCTTGTGGGTAAGGGAGGTTGTCTTACCACCTTGTTGTGACCCCTCTAGTTGACTTATGGTCCTATATCTTCCTATTGGTCCTAGTGTCCTTATTGTTTGTGGTGTACCATGACCACCTTGATATGATAACTTAACTTTATCATTTTTTATTGTTTTTATTTTGTGACCATTTGACCTTTAGTACCCTTTATAAGTCAACCTAACTTTATCTTATGCTTTATTTAGGTAACTATCCTAAAACCTAGGAATGCCTAAGTGATCTTTCTAGAAGGGTTGTCAAGATTATAAATTAAGTTCACTTCTGAACCAGAGACTCACGGTCACACTGGGAGACATAGTCCACACTGAACAAGAGACTCACCGTCATGCTGGGAGACTTGCACAGTCCACGATGAAAGACACACAGTCCACGCTAAACAAGAGACTCACGGTCACGCTAGGAGACACATAGTCCACGTTGAACAAGAGACTCATGATTTAGGCAACGACAATTAACAACCCTTAACACAAATGGTGGAGATTTGGAAACCCAAAAAATAAAGCAGTGAAACCCTAGCAGCAACAAAAAAGGCTTAGACGTCAACCACAAGCAGAGCTTAGATATGTCTTAATGGATGATCACAATGAAGGATAAAACTTGCTTTTATAACTCAGAAGGAAATCTAGAAGGGTCCTTCAACCCTAGCTTTTAGGGTGAATATCAATAAAACAAAAAATAAAAAATAGATTGACTTAGAATAGCTACCAAAGGTCCAATGGTAAAATACAAACCATAAAATAAAATGGTCCAATGGTCTTACAAGATAAAACTATATAATTAACTTGACCAATGGTCCAAAAACTAAAAACATAAAAGTAAGTTGACGTAGGATAGGGCAGCAATGGTCTAAAAATAAAAACCATAAAGTACCAATGGTCAAAAAATAAAAACCATAAGATAAAAGTTAACATAGCAAAGGTACCCACCATAAGGACACTAGGACCAAGATACAGTCCAAAAATAAAAACCATAAAGTGCCAATGGTCCAAAAATAAAAACCATAAGATAAAAGTTAACATACCAAAGGTACCCACCATAGGGACACTAGGACCAAGTAAAATATAAAGGACCATAGGTGGTTACAATAAGAAGACAACAAGGTAGCCTTCATACCCACAAGACCAAGGTGTACCATAAAGGTGGATAAACAACCCAATTTACCCAAAGGACCAACAAGACCAAGAACTCTAATCTTTTCTCTCTCTCCAGGTTCATTGTTTCATTTATTTTATCATCACAATATAAGGGGAAGATCCAAACTGGGTGATGTGATCCTTTGGTCCTCAATATTGTTCCCAAGGGTTAGTTGCTAGTTACATCATCAAGGGGTGGCCAGTCCCTTGAGAAACAACCTAACAATAACTGATTAGGAGAGAGGACATCACACATCATCATCTTGATCAACTTGATCAAGATCCACCTGGTTAACTGACCTGGAATGCTCCTGCAAGCACTGCTTGGTCCCAAACCAAGAATCAGCCTGGTCCTAGACCAAGAAATCTTTGTCTCAACCTACAAAATCTTCTTGGACATCGTGTCCAAGAAACTGTCTGGCACCAAACCAGAATACCCTAGAGATATATAAGGGCCCTAACCTAAGTCACCTGGTTCGAATTCGTATTCGAGTTCGGCGACCTTGAAATTCGACAAAAAATCGGCAATCAAAATTTTGGTGATAAAATTCGGCATTAAACTCGAGAGGCTATAAAATTAAAATATATATTTATATATATGAAAAACTTTAATAAAATTTAATATAACCATTAACCATATTATAAAAATGAAACTATAGTATATACCAACTATATTATATATGAAATTTTTGATAGAAATGAAACTATAATCTAGATTCTATACCAACTATATCATATTATATATATATATATATATATATATATATATATATATATATAATTTAACATATTCATGAAGCACATTATAAAAATGTAACTATATCATCCCCAAAAGGGAAACTTGTCCTCCGTCTGCCGTCCTCCGTCCCCCGTCTGCAAGGGATGTTTTGATAAAAATGAAACTATAGTCTAGATTCTATACCAACTAATATCATTTTTTTTTATAAAATTTAACATATTCATCAAGCACATTATAAAAATTAAACTATACCGTCCGCAAAAGGGAAACTCATACTCCGTCTGCCATCCTCTGTCCGTCGTCTGCAAGGGATGGATGTTGTCTGTTGCCGACGGCCTCTGTAAACAACAACACTCAGATCAATAGCAAATGCCGTCTAACGGCCTCCACGAAGTTTGAACTGTAAATGCGACCCCGTAGTCCAAAATGTCAATAAATCAATGTCGCGACGCTCTTTGTTTTAGGCTAGGGTTTTCATCAAAAAAACCAAACGCTATTTTAAACATGATCTTCCAGACGATTTTGTATAAATTCGTCGAATTTAAGGCAAATTTACTCACCTACACATTCGTCGAGCTTAAAAATTTGAATTCGCATTCATGATCGACAAACTTCAACGAATAAATTCGAGGGAGTCAAAAATTCGGCGATTTTCGAACTTGAAGACGAAAAATCGCCGAACACGGTGACTTAGGCCCTAACCATATGTTATGGACTTTGCCATGGCATCAACCTACTTGGTCCCTGACCAAGAACCCCAAAAGACTACTGGTGGCCCTAGGGTACCTTCTAGGGTCTTACTCGCAGCTGCAAACATCTTGGTGCAAGTGCCTCCATTCTTAATGAATGGCTCTCAGCCCCAAGCTGAGCTTCAGTCCCAGACTAAATTATGTTGATCAACTCCTGGTAATTGACCAGGTGCCTCCATTCTCTCGTAGAATGGATCTCGATGCCACTCAGAAATTGACAATATTTTCCCTACCCCAAGAAAACATGTCCAAGCTCATGCCAAACCTCCAATCCTTGAAAATAATGCATCAACCCAATGTCAGTCATCTCATACTATGAAGCAAGATCTCTCTTCCATGTTGTAATAAGCCTTTCCTCACCTATAATGAACAAGTCATCCACGTATAGCAAAAGAATGAGCAGATCATCACCAACCACAATGTAGTAAAGGATAGGACTAGCCTCACTCTTTTGAAATCACATCGATGGCAAGTAAGAATCTATCCTGAAGCACCAATCTCTAGGAGCTTGCTTCAACCCATACAAGGCTTTCTTCAACCTGCAAACATGTGACTCTCTCCCATGAATTTCAAAGCCCCGAAGCTGCTCAACATATACCTCCTCCTGTATAATCCCATTGAGAAATGCAATCTTCACATCCATCTGGTGGATCTTCCAACGCATCTCCATTGCAATGGAGATCACTGCTCTAATTGAAGAGTAATAAGTAACCGATGCAAAGGTCTCATCATAATCTACTCCCTCTACCTATGAAAACCCCTACACCACAAACCGAGCTTTGTACTTCTCCACACTGCCATCCATAGCATGCTTGACCTTGTGAAGCCACCGAGAAGTCAGAACTAACTTCCCCTCGGGTCTCGTTACAATCTCCCAAAAAATCATTCTTCGTGATGGAATGGTACTCTTCCATCATGGCATCTCTCCACACATGATGCTCAGATGCCTCCTCAAAAGTAGAAGACTCCAATCACGAAGTCTAGCCACCAAGGCCATGCTTAATCTGTCTAACATCCTAATCTCTCGTACAAGTCTCTTGGGATCTCCAAAAGACTTAGCTTCCTTCATGGTGTCCTTAAGCCACTTGGGATTCCTCTTCCCTGAAAAATCCTCCCACACCGTTGTATCATCCTCTAAAGACTGTGACTCGGGAGTAGTACTACTTGTAGCTGGTGACCTAGAAACCTGGCAACCAGTTGTTGGAGAACCAGTAACTGGTGAATCCTTTGAAACGGATACTAGAACTGGTGAACCTGTAATCTAAGAACATAAACCTATACTAGGTGAACCTGTAGACTGTGTCCCTGAATTCGAAGCACCTGTAACCTATGGACTGGTCACCCCTGATACCAGTGACCCTACACTTTGAGTAGCTAGACTCTATGATGTGCTCACTTGAGGTGTGGAATTCTGCTGCTCCCCTTGTTTTGACTCCCGAGACTTCTGAAGGCTTGCTCCTCCTCAAACCTCACCTCCCTCCTCACAACTCTCCTCTAAGAAGGAAGATATATGTAGAAGGCCTTCAAAGTCTCGTCATGCCGCACAAAGATACCCTTACCTGCAATGGGCTCCAACTTTGTCCTTTTCTAAGAAGAGACATGAGAATAAGTCAGACAACCAAATATGTGAAAGTGGCCTACCTCAGGCTTCTTCCCTATGAACATCTCCTTAGGAGTCTTACACCCCAAGGCTCTGTGGGGACTCATGTTCTATATGTATACAGTTGTTCTACATGCCTCGACCCAAAGAAAGAAAGGAAGCTAAGTTACCGGAAACTTCTAGGAAGGGGAGGGGAAACTTTGTTCCCCGTTTCGGAAACTTAAACGGAGGGGATACGGCTTGGAAACACCACTAAAACGTTTCCAAGCTGTGCCCAAAAATTAGAAACGTTTCCATTCCATTTCCAACCGTTTCCTTAAACATTTCCAACAATTTCCTGGTTTTCTGAAATGTTTCAGCTGCTACAGGGTGAGTTTTAGACTAGAAATATTGATTTTTTGACATGAAAATAAAAAAATAAATAACCCCAAAGGCAAACTATAAAACCATAACCCTAAATTGAACCTCAAAACATAGATATAAAGCGTCAAAGCTTATAAAGTTATAAATCAAGAGCAAAACCTTAATCCTAAATTGGTGAATGGTAATTTGACATCTTATGTCTCACTGATTGTGTTTCATTGTAATTTTCCAAAATTGATAGAGGCCTACCGTTGGTTCAAAAAATCATTGATCTGTGGACATTTTATTGTATCAAATGCTTGTCTACTATAGTCATAGTTTCACAGCCTAGTGTAGAAGTACAATGGCTTTTTTTTCTTTTCAGTTTTTTTGCCAATTCCTCACAACTTCATTTTAAATAAACCCCAATGACTTGCATATGTGATAAATCAACTTGCATATCAAAATTGATACAATGGCAGCTTTAGCCATACAAAATAGCGTACTACATTTATGAAGGGTTACATAAACCAACACATATTTCCAATAATCTTCCAACAAACTTTAGTTTTCTTCTTTTCCTTTTTGAATTAGTATGAACCCTTGGCCTATGGCCTTATTTACATCATTTCTAGTAAACTCATATCCCTATCCTTATGTTGTGGAGAGAAATATGATGGTGCGTCATTTAGCCAGTTCTCCATAAGATGTGCATGTGATATTTTAATCTTATTTCAAGCATTTTTATTAGTATAAACCATAAAACATAAACAACATATCCAAGGAAACTCATTGGTGTCTAGATATAGTATTATTGTATAGAGTGCAATATTGCATGTCATCACACTCACACCTAAGTTGCACTAAAACATGAGCTCACTTATTTATACTCGTATGCTTAATTAATCCCCTTAAAACATGGTTGATTATGTCAAATTTGAATATCCAAGTCGGTTGCAAATCATAGACAATCCTATGAATTTAGGCCCTTTAAGAGCCAGTCAGTTAATCACTTTTGGAACCAGCCGGTTGGTCACTTGCCTAGTTGATTGTCTCGTCGGTGAGTGGACTAACCTAAATACAACATAGTTGAGTCTGTCTTACATAAAAAATTGTGTTTAATCACAAATTTTAACACTCTTCTAGAGGTGTAAACAACGTAATATTTGTTAGATGGTAACATTTGGATACATCCATCAAGTAATTTTAGGGTTTGAAATCGATGTTTAGAAGTAGTTGACATGTTCCTGTTTAAATGCTTGTCAGCAGGTGACTTATCTATGGCACTTGAGATAGAAGAATATTGTTTAAGACAATATTTGAGTTTGTTGATTTTAATTGTTATAAATGAAACAACTACCTTTAAATCTAATTGATGAATGGTAGTCTAAAGTATGTATGTCTCATGGCATTTTTGATATATATATATAAGTCTGTTGTCGTTTCCTTGCCATATCGTATCCCACATTTTTCAAATGTTGTGGTATTTGTTTCCCTCCCCATATCTGTATCCATCTCAGTGCAACTTAGAAAGGAAGACTTCAATCATGAAGCATCACTCTCGCTACTCCCACTATGGCCTCGTTCTTGCTCTCCGCACCTCCATTCTGCTCTGCAATATAGAAGACTATCAACTGTCTCTGAATGCCCTCTTGTCTACAAAACTCATCAAATGCATTGGAGGTATACTCACCCCCATTGGTTAATCTCAGGACGCAAATCCTCCTCCTTGTCTGGTTCTCCACAAGATCTTTAAACTCTGAGAGCCTCTTAAGGCTTCCTCTGATTTCTTGCTCATCAGAAAGTAGATCCAGGTCTTCCTAGAAAATTCATCAATAAATGTAACGTAGTAATCATAACTAGTCAAAGAAACATATGGCATCGGACCGCATAAATATGAATGCATCAAATCAAGTACTCCCGTTGATCTACTCTCACTGCTAGGAAAAGCAGTCTTGGTGTACTTTCCTAAAGCATGCCCTCTGCACACATCATTATGCTCTGTGCTAAACTCAGGCAAACCAATCACCATGTCCCTCAACATCCTCAGAGCTGGATGATGCAAATGAGCCATCCTCCTATGACATAGCTCGCATAGATCACTTTTGATATTGTGTGCCAAATCATGTTTAAGATAAAATAAGAGCTTGTACAACTTCCCACATCTGACTCCAATCGCAAAAGTAGATGGACCCGATCCCTTAGGAAAAACGTGGACATGTCCATCAAGGAAGTACACTCCAAGTCCCCTATTCTCAATCGTGGGAACTAAAATCAAGTTCTTCTTCAGCCTAGGGACATACAAGACATCCCTCAAAATCATGGGACTCATAAACTCCCTCTAATAGGTAACGGTCCCACGTCCAACTGCTCTGACAATTGTGTCGTCCCTTAACACTACCTCCACATCCAATCCTATCTATGTGAACTTTGAAACATCTCTCGTGCACCTGTCATATGGCTCGAAGCTACACTATCAATGTACCAAGTACCAATGGTGGTGGATGCACTAATGGCCAGTCAACAAGGAATACTCTCTCTCATCCTCTATATATGCACTGGTAATGGATGCTCTCTCTGAATGACCAACACAGAGAGAAAACTCTTTCTCAAATCTAGTTGCATACTCATCGATCTCCGTCAAAGTTGTTGTTTGTTGCTTCTTCTTCTTTTTGTTCGAGAATTGTCTAGCGTAGCGCCCAAACTTCCGACAAACAAAGCATTTCACTTTGCTCAAGTCTTTCTTCTGCCCACCCTGCTGCTTAGCCCCACCCTTGGGACCCTTCTTGGACTTCTTCTTCCCCTTGGTTGTCAAAGCCACATTCTCCTAATCTTCCTTACTGTTCAAAGAGCTTCCCTGCACATATCCTCTTCGGCTCTCCTCATGAACAAAGCCATCCTAGAGACGATCCCAAGAAGACATGTTCTCCCTGGCTACAATGGCCTCCACAAAAACAGCCTATGGCTTGGCCACCCTATTCAAGACCATCTACACTAGCTCACTACCCTCAACCTTCTCTCCAACTGCCCGAAGCTCATCTCTCACCTATGTGATCCTAGTAAGGTAAGATGTCACACTTTCAGATTTGGTCGTCTTGATACTATTCATCTTCTCTCTCAGTACCATCTTTCGATTTTCATAGGAACTCCGGTACAAATTGGTTAAGGCATCCCACATTTGATAAGCACGATCCTTACCAGACAGGTGTTGGATGACATAGTCTTTAACTGCATCAAGGATAATCTTATTTGCCTTGATGTCCTTCTTTATTGAAGGCTGCCAACACTGCTGCATCTGTGGCTGCGGGAACCTGCACCGGCTTAGCTTGATTGTTGTTCACTACTTCATCCCACAACTCATTCTCCCACAAAATCAGCACAACTCATTGGCTGCCCCATCCAATCTGTCCTCCAACCTCAACCCAACGGCCATCTCACTGAAAATGCAAAGTCCGTGAACAAAAGTGTCTCCAAGTCTGAAAATCACAGCCTGTTAATTATGCTCCTCTTCTCTTTAACCCGGCTCTAATACAATGTAAAAATTTTCACATTCCCATCCTAGTTCAAGTTTCAACAGTGCATATGGTTTAATGCCCAACCCCAAAGTTTAGTTCTTAGATGAAAGTTAGGATTTTACTCATAAACCATACTGTAAAATGAACACTTAGGATATTTTTACAAATTCAAATGAGCAGAAATAAATTCAGCCACACACGGTACAGCTTCAGACTTGGTATTTTAGCTAAATTGGCCCAGGAAAAACCCCTAAGGGAAAACCTGTGAGAGAGATGGTATTTGTATTTCTTCTTCAAAAAATGTACACCACTAATAAAATCAGCAATAATGAACCAACTTATCTCAATCCAGAAGGTACAGCAATTTGTAGCAAAGAGTCATAAAATCTGCCTTGAAGCTCGTGCCAGATATATTCCTCTGTACAGAATCTTTCCTTATGCAGCTGTACGGATGGCCTCGAATTTTGTGCCTTGTCTGGGAAAGCATGCCAAGGTTCAGACTGATATCTATCCTCAAAAATCGTGATGTCTGTCTTAATTTTTGTGCTGCCCACTCAGCTGTACGGAATCACTCCAAACTGTATGGACCAGCATTAATTAGTCATCTTAAATGCTGATAAAACTCCTTAAAAGTTGTGCCAGCATCCTGAGAATCCGTGCCCAGAATATCTTCTCCAAATTTGTGCCAACGTCCTGAGAATTCTTGCCCAAAATATCTCCTCGAAATTTGTGCCTACTCAAATTTCGTGCTGCTGGAAGCTCCTGAAGAGTACCTCAATTTTCGTGCCAATCTCTTGGAAAATCATGCTCTGCTGCTGTAGAAGAATCTCCTTGGAAATTGTGCCTGCTATCTCAACCTGCTTCTTTCTCTGTCAAACTCGACCTCTCTTCTTCTCAAGGAAAGTCAACTTGCTCCAACGCTGATGGAATGAATTTAATGCCTCACTTGTCTTTCGGTTTGCCTCATGAGGGTAGTTGAGAGGTCTCAAGATCAAAGGCCCTAATTTAATCTTGAAATTGAAAATCAATGGATGAGAATAACTCAATTTTCTCTCCATAATTGAATTATTTTCTCTCAATTCATTAACATTTCAAAATCACTTTATAACTCTGAAGTGACATTAATTACACATCTCATGTAATTAATGGAAGGGTCATGTCACTTTCCCCCTTTTAGTGACTTAGGCACAAAGGTGAACACTTTCCTAGGTACAAAATCATCAGCTTCAACTCAGGCTATGCGGCATGCACCTGAAGTTTTAAAACCTTGTAATCTTCCGGATCTATCTCATGCAGCAATGATTTGGAATAAGGGGAATTCAATGTGACAGGACAACAAGGGACGGATCCATATGTTTATCAGGAACTCCCACGAGCAGATTGAGCAGGAGCGCCTTATGAAAATGAATGTGAGGATTTGGCAATAAATTGTAGAAGTGTTCAGAGAAGGCAGATAAATTGGCGTTCCCCCGGGCTTTTTTTCCGTGTCTGGGCTAAGGAGAAGCATTAAGAATTGCAAAGAAGAGGTTTGTGTTCCATTCTCCTGGTTGATTTTGCAGTAGAGAGGTGGTATTATCAGTCAAGGGAAGGGATGGATAGCAACGGGTGGTTTGAGGATGCGGAGTTGCGCGGAGCATGGAGTTAGGCGTCTGTCTGTCAACTTTTGTAAACTCAGACGACAAGTGAGGAATCTCAAACAGGATATCAGAATTCGTGAAAGGCATCGGGAGGAATGGCAGGATGAGGAGGAACGTAACCGGTTTGGAGAACGTGGTGAATTCCAGTGCCAACAGAGCATTCTTGGGGATAAGTATGAGCGTCAGCACAATCATTCTCAGGAGCTGGAAGCCAGAATTGAAGTTCTAGAGGCAGCAGTTAAAATTCTTCAGATGAAGCTGAAGGAAAAAGATGCAGCAGAGGGTTCATCTTCCCAGCCACCTCTGCAAACTATTGAAGAGCAGGTTCCATGGCAGTTCTAGTTTTCCAAGTTTATATGCTTAGTAGATTTAAGTTTCTATTAGGACAATATGTCAGGATTTACAGTTATCAATATGTAAATGTTAAAATCAGTGATAGGGCCTCCAATTTTGTGGAACATCAGTTAGACAGCTGTTTGGTTTTGAACTCTCAGGCCAGAGCCCTAGAATTTGGATGTATCTCTGTTATGGTTGAGGAGTCTTTCCTCTCTTTTTAATATAAAAACTACTGCTCGTTACTGTCAAAAAAATATACAAAGTTCAAATAGTTTTGTATGGATAATACAGAGTGAGACAATGAAAATTAGAATAGAATAAATAACAGTAATTTTAAATATTATTGAGCAATTATCTGCAAATAGTAAAACAGATAATAAAAATATATTAGATTAAACTAAATTACTCCAATAATATTAAAAACAATCGATGAAAAGTGCATCTCAATTTTGTGCTGTACATAGAAACAACTGTCCATCTGTTTATAGAAGTGCTAACACCACACGCACGTACCTGTACCCCTTGTGCAAATGTACTCACATGTGCCAAATAAAGGAGAAAAATAAAATAAACATATAAAAAAAATGAAACATACTAAAATAGAAACACAATAATGTGAATTATTAATATGAATTTCAAATAGTTTTGTAGGGATAATACAGACTAAGACAATGAAAATTAGATTAGAATAACAGCAATTTAAAATATTATTTTCAAATGGTTCGGATGCCCAAGTCTGTCTATGAGTTTATATTAATAGAGAGACAGGATATACAAAAATATGATAACTTTTGAAGCGTACGACACAGCTATGGCCAATGGAAAGAAGATGCTAACCCCAAGCTGAGACAAGAAGGATTTCCACCACATTATAATACTCTCCCCATTTTCCATACGAACTTGAGTCCCTGGATTGCCAGAAGACAGACCTGAATGCTGCAAAATATCTACACATAGTAAGTCCAATTTTTTAACATAATAAACCACTTGTAGCTAACACCATATACAACAGATATATAAGTTTGATAATTATATACAAAAATAATAGACTTCCCTAAGAGACTACCAGGACCTTGATATGCTATGCTCATTTCACAGATAGGAGAACTGAACCAGCCAATTTTACCTCACTAAATTTAGACACAGACATTTGATATCTGTGGCAAGAGCAGCGCACTCCGAGTCCTGTATCACTGAGAACAAGCTCTCCACCTACCAAATTTGATATGAACTCAATAAGGTCAATTATAGCAGGAAGCATTGTACTGCAAGGAATTCACTGTCAAATCATCTTACCAAATGATGGTCAGATTTTCTAATAAAAATACTAGAGACCAGTATTTTGCATTTCTAATTTAAAGTCAAGCAATTTGACATTAGACAAATCAATACTTTAGACCCAAATCAAAATATATAAAATTATTCTCAAAGAAACCTAGTGGCATTACAGGTAGATAGCGTACTCACTCAACAAACCACTTGTTCCCATACAAAACACACGTGGCATAGACTTCATCATTGAAGAAGATTGTTCAACTTCACTACATCCAGTTTCCATCAATGACTTTGACAAGCGCACACTCTGCATGCTTTGTAATTGTTGTTGTCGAAGATTTGCTGCATCAGTTAGCCACTGTGGAACGGAAGCTTGTAAGTCAGCCTCACTCTCATTTACATTCTGACGAACTACCTGCTTAGAAACATCCGGCCCATGTATACGGAAATTGCCAGGTTCACAGTTATCATGATATGCTGTCACTCGATTATAACTAGAAGATGGCACTTCCCTTGAAACTCCAATCTGAGACAGCTCTCGCCCACTGCCAAACCCTACATTTCCACTAGCTTGATTGATAGGTGAAACATCTGAAGCAGCTAATGGAGGCCAAGCTCCATTCTCTAGTGCACTAATTTGATAAAATGGTGAATTTCCTGACACTGCAGCAGAACGTAAACTTGAAGATTGCTGATAGTCAGAGCGAAACTGTTGCGATGGCCCAGACAAAAGTGCCAGAAATGAATTACCAATGTCAGGCCTTCCCACTTTTGAACCAAATCCTGCGCATCCATAGTTGAGTGTATTTGGTACAATAGGTTCTTGTCTAATTGTACGCTCAATGACACACACCTCTTGGGCAAAATATGGATGTGAATACTGCCCAAAATTCATTTCTATCTGCAAATGCGCCAAAAAGTATGTTGTTATGCACTCCATTACAAACTTTAAAAACCTCAGATATCATAACTAAAGAAAAATAAATACCTGTCAATTAGAATTTTGAATGCCAAAGGAAACTTGGGACACTTTAGAAACAAATACTCACCAATTCTACTCAAAACCAACATGACAAATAAAAACTATTCATCCACATCATAAATGAAAATGAAAGTTTTTGCAATGTGCGTGGACAACAAAAATTCTTAAACATAAATAGAAATACATTAAATGATAGTAGTAATAACTCTCTAATATCTTCTCTCGCCTGCCATAGAAAGGGAACAGGAACAGTGTACTTCTTGTTTGAAAGCATAAAAACAAAAGGAACTGTTACCCCTAGATTTGCTGGTGTGACACAATGATCAATTTTATTTGTGATCCCAACACAAACTGCTTGCCAGGGAGGAGATCTGTGGGTTGCCATAGATTATTTGTCAGAGACAATCCCAGCATGCTCATATTGTTCCTGTCTTGGATGTATACGGTGGAGATAGTATCAGTGGTGCCAATGCTATGATATATTTCACTCATTGACACATGGGGCATTTCATTTTATGTGGGATATGACCATGGGAGGTCACTTTTATGCTCTGTAGTGGCTCATAATAATTGAAATTCTTGTTCATTACTGTTACTGGTTGAAATGGCAGTCCAAGCCACTGGCAAGCATATGCGGAGAAAACCACTGTCACCTTAGTCACGTCTCCTAACTTCTTTGGAAGTCAAAACCTCCTAGGGGAGAGCCCTAATGACAACTCTGCGAAAGGCACTTAGACCCAAATATATCTTGCAAACGTGTAAAATTAGTGACCAGTGCCTAATTGGAGTCAAATCAAGAATGAAAAAGGCATACCAATATGTATGGGTATGAATCATATAAGTGTAGTTAGTATGTCTACTTCCGTTAGTGCGTAACTCTAGTCCTAAATCAACATGGCTAGTGTCCTTCATTCATGCAACAAAAGTGTGATTGGCCAATATCAACCGAGATACAAATATTTTATCATCACCAAACAGTTAGGAGTACACATGTACAGCAGTATGAGTATCAGTCTTAAGTGCAAGTATTTATGACAGCAGTAGTTGTTTGGTATTTATTATAAACTTAGGATAAGTAGCAGTGTACACAACCAAGCATCAAAAATCTGATCTAACGTAAAGTATTAGCAGCAATGTATTAATGTTTCTGAGTTACCAAATTGACCATACCAAAAAGAGCATGCAATGTAGTAATAAATGGTGTTAACAATCCTCCATTAGTTGTATTTTAAACCAGCTGTAACTAACCTTTTAACCAGTCTCTGTTTGAATGTGTGCAGGGTTAAAGGATAGGCACACAGAGGAATGCACAGCAGGCCCTAATTAGGGAGGGCTGCCACTGTAAGGCCAGCCCTAAAGGCGGAGGGAGGTTAGGCCTTAGGAAGGGTTAAGAACAGCCTTAAGGCTGCTTGGAGGAGACCATGAGAGAGGAAGCAAGGTCTGTTTAGGCCTGACCGAGGATCGAAATAGGGCAGCAAGGTTGGGAGAAGGTGGACCGAGGCTGAAAGATAGGGAAAGGGAGCAGGCCACAGGGGTAAGGGAAAGTTTGAGAGGCAGCCGAGAGGGAGAAGGGAGGAAACGAGGGCTAGAAAGGTAAAATGGAGGGTTAGAAGGGGAGTGCGAGGGTTGGAAAGGAGGGTTTTAGGACTTGTATGGAGTATGCGAGGGAAAGGGAACTTAGTACTAACCCTAAACTATGTCTAAACTAACCTAAAACTAACCAAAAATAACCCTAAACTAGATTTTAGAAAAGGAAATGTGGTGAAGACAAGGAGAACTAACCCTAGCAAAACCCTAACCTAACCTAGGGCGTCTAGGAGTAATTAACCTACCTCTAGAGAAGGCTAACCTAGGTTTAAGACTAACCCTAAAGCTCAAGGATTCAACCCTAGAAGAACTCCCAGAAAGGACGTGCTACTACACTAAGGTGACTAAGGAGTGACAAAGAGTTTGCCAAGACATATACAACCCTAATGGCTAACATTCAGTCCATAAACATAATCATTCATCAATCATTAACAAAGAGACATCAAGAAAAAGCATGGATACCTCCTTGTGCACATGTTTCATCAACAATTCATAGCATCACCTTTAGAGAAAGAACCAAAGCCAAGATACTTAAAGAACCTGTCATCAAACCCAGAAAAAAACCTTCCTCAAGAGGAGGCACCACACTTCAAAGAGACCTAAGTAGGCTAGAACAAGTGCATAGTGTTTTATCCCACGAGTCTTGAGTTAAAATGAAGTGAGGAGATCTATTTATATGATCTTGCACTCACTTTTACAAAAAATATTTTAGGCCGAAATGTCTTTAAAATGTCAATTTGAAATTATGAAAATGTCAACTTAAAAGTTAAAACTATAACAAAATAATAATAATAAATGGCCTAATGTAGCCTCAAGGTAAGCTACCTGGGGTATTTTTCCCTGAGGTGCCAAAAACTACTAAAACAAGCGAATCACTCCGAATGAAAGAGCGAAGTGAGCTGGAGGGAGGGCATTATACCTCATCTAACCCCGAGAATGTTGTAAAATCTCTCAACGCCCTCCTCAAGAGGAGGTGCCTCACTTTAAAAAGCCCTAAGTAGGGTAGAACAAGTGCATAGTGTTTTATCCCACGAGTCTTGTGTTAAAATAAAGTGAGGAAATCTATTTATATTATATCACACTCACTTTTACAAAAAATATCCAAGCCGACATGCCTTTAAAATGTCAATTTGAAATTATAAAAATGTCAACTTAAAATTATAACAAAATAATAATAATAAAATGGTATAATGTAGGCTCTAGGTAGGCTACCTGGGGTATTTTTACCCTAGGTGCCAAAAACTACTAAAATAAGCAAATCACTCCGAACGAAAGGCCGGAGTGAGCTAGAGGGAGGGCGTTATACTCCATCTAACTGAAAGAATGTTGTAAAATCCCTCAATGCCCTCCTCAAAGCAGCAAGAAGGCCTAGCGTGGAAGATAGCTTCCTATGAGGAAAGAAGACCAGGGAGAGAAGACGTCAGTGTGTATAAGGGCCAGGAGGGTGTCCTAAGTGGCTGTGAAGGGAGACGAATGTCTCACAGCTGAAGCAAAGGCCACAAGAGCAAGCAACAAGGTATGGGGTCATGTGACTCAGTGATCAACCCTTAGGAGCTCCGGACACCAACCCCAGGGTTAAAAACCCCAACAAAGGGCAATCAAAAGTGCCATTAAGCCATAGTACTCCTAAAGGAAGGACCAAAGGGCCCAACCATGACCACCATTGCTCAATAACACCCCTCCTGGTCAAAAATTGGC
This sequence comes from Pseudotsuga menziesii, assembly GCA_001517045.1. Taxonomy (NCBI): domain Eukaryota; kingdom Viridiplantae; phylum Streptophyta; class Pinopsida; order Pinales; family Pinaceae; genus Pseudotsuga; species Pseudotsuga menziesii. Next base: position 240,865 of record LPNX010269829.1, on the reverse strand, counting down.
TCTCTCTCCCTAGGGCACATATGAAGGTGTGTTGGGTACAGATGCAGCGTAACAATTACTAAAGATGTATCATGGTGTGATCATAATTCTCTCTTAGACAGGTGGGTCATCCTGAAGGCTAAGGTGTATCCCTAGTGAACTAAGTAGGCATTACATTCATTTCATAACATTTCACCTAGCCAATTTTTGTACCTTATCGTTTCCCTAGCCTTATCATCCATTTCCATCAAGTTTCCCTTTTGTGATTGATCTATCATATTTAATTCTTCAATGTCTCAAAGGTATTTCCATGTATAAATGCCTAGAACCAAAGCAAAAAGGGTCAATGTACTCAAGGTTGATGTTGCCAAGTGAAATTGTAAAGTACATGAGCCATGACGCCTATTCCCAAAGTTTCATGGTTATCAAAGCTAAATCTAATGAAAAAGGGACCAAGCCAAAAGGAAAAATGAAATAAAGGGAACAATAAAGGCATAGGGTAAGGGTAACTCATGCAAAAAGCGCTCCCTTCAAAAGGCACACATATGGAAGAAAAATCTATAACTCCTAGCTTTTGAAAGCCAAGGGTTAGACCTATCACTCAATATGATGAGGGTCGATTCACAACGACACTTTTCTTCCCTAATGTCACAATCACTTCATCACCCTCACCTAACTTAGGGATCTAGGTAATGCACCTTGACTTAGGGGTTTCACATGTAATAACGATTAAAGTTGGTCACACTATGATAAGCCCAATGTTTAAATGGATAAAAATTTAAAAAGTTATTGACCCATTAGAAAAGAGTAATTGTTGATTATTTCATGTCTATTCTTCATATTTGGAGGCATTTCGTAGCTACACGTGGGATAAACCCCTTAACACATGAGCACCCTAGCATACGATACACATGGATGCTATGTTGCTAGGTAATTCACCTTGACTTAGGGGTTTCACATGTAAAAACGATTAAAGTTGGTCACGCCGTGATAAGCCTAATGTTTAAATGGATAAAAATTTAAAAAGTTATTGACCCATTAGAAAAAAGTAATTGTTGATTATTTCATGTCTATTCTTCATATTTGGAGGCATTTCGTAGCTACACGTGGGATAAACCCCTTAACACATGAGCACCCTAGCATACGATACACATGGATGCTATGTTGCTAACTAGGCTCTATTGGATGAATGCTCCCCTCTTTCTACAAATTTGGAGGCACATGCAGATGCCTGGAGAACATTATCATAGGGCCATCCCCTTCTTGTTGGTTGATGATTCCATTCCTTAGCAAATGGTGATGACTTGGCAAGTTGGCACCATTATTGACCCTTGCTTGCACTTGTTGGATTTTGGCACAAGTTTTAGATCTGTACTCTTATTTTCTGCATTTTTCAACCAGAATAACAGCAAACCCTAAGTACTGATATAATTCATCCAGATCAGAATTACGGAGAGATTTTAATCACTTTTATTTCTGGAAATTACTTCTGCATATTAATCATTGAAATTTCCAGATTTTAATAAGATTTCATTGGCTGCAATTTAATATTTTTACTGAAATCTGCTCAGGAATTTCATATCATTTAATTGAAGTCTGTCAAAAATAAAATTTCCTTTTATTTCTTAGTGTTTGTCACTTAGTTTCTACCTTGATATTTACATTTGGCTAACAGTTCCTTGGGTTAATTAAATCACCAAACCTGCAATGCACTCAATCATCTAAATCAGATCTAAAAACAACCCTCTGAGCTCTCATTCATTAAAGGAACTAATCTAAAATCAATCAATCCTAGGGAAGGCCCCCTTGACCCTTGAGCAGAGTTATCATCCTCACTGAAGACTTGCCAAGTCAGCCGGGTCTGGCCAAGTCAGCTCCCAAACAAGTACGTGGTTCATACTCGCCCTGCATACTCGTCATTCGTACGGACTCACCCTAAACTTGGCACTCATGCTAACTCACCGGAAAGTTGCCTGAAACTCACGGAAACTCACCAAAAATTTTATTTTAGTTTTTTATTTTTGTTTCAATTTTTGTTTTTGGCAGCCTATACAGGCTGCCAAATACTTGGCACTCATGCTAACTCACCGGAAAGTTGCCTGAAACTCACAGAAACTCACCAGAAATTTTATGTGTTTTTTATTTTTGTTTTTTATTTTTGTTTCAATTTTTGCTTTTGGCAGCTATACAGGCTGCCAAAAACGAAATTAAAGAACAAAATTTTAAAAATTTTGATTTTGGCAGCCTGTGTAGGCTGCCATCACAGCCTACAGGCGTTCTACTACTTGTAGTCATGAATGAGACGCAAGATTGGACTTGGAAACACTATCTTTTTTATTTTCTAATTATGCTTTGAGTTATGTATTTGAGCTTGGTACTATTTGGGAATTTATTCAATGAATCATCTTTCAGTTCAGGCCTGTGGAGGCTGCCATCACAGCCTACAATCATTCTCCTACTCGTAGTCATGCATGAGACTCAAGATTGGACTTGGAAACACTATTTTTTTATTTTCTAATTATATTTTGAATTATGAATTTGAACTTGGTACTATTTGGGAATTTGTTCAAGGAATCATCTTTCAGTTCACTACTTTGCATACAACTATGGAGTGTCAAATGTTGTTTTATGAGTTGATCTAATGAATTTCTTCATAGAATGTGGTCTTATAACTTATATGGATTAGAAATGTCATTAGTATATTTTTTGTGCTCAAAAATTACTATATTTTGACCTTTTTTCTATTTGTCAAGTAGCCAAGTCCCAAGCCAGCCGATTATTTGCCGAGTCCGAATCTGACAAAATTGCATTTGAGATAAGAAAAGATAAGATAATTTTATTAATGTCCAACAAAATGCCACAAAAGTAGGTCAATGGAACTGTGTGGAACCATGATGTCGATACAAAGTGGGGGAGCCAAGGTTGGCTCCTATAAAAGAGAAAGAGGTAAGCCTCTAACCTAAAAATCAAAAATTAATAAGGGCTAACGTCCCAAGCCAGCCGATTATTTGCCGAGTCCGAGTCTGACAACATTGCATTTGAGATAAGATAAGATAAGATAATTTTATTAATGTCCAACAAAAGGCCACAAAAGTAAGTCAATGGAACTATGTGGAACCATGATGTCAATACAAAGTGGGGGCGCCAAGGTGGCTCCTATAAAAGAGAAAGAGGTAAGCCTCTAACCCAAGCCAGCCGATTATTTGCCGAGTCCGAGTCTGACAACATTGCATTTGAGATAAGATAAGATAAGATAATTTTATTAATGTCCAACAAAAGGCCACAAAAGTAAGTCAATGGAACTATGTGGAACCATGATGTCAATACAAAGTGGGGGCGCCAAGGTGGCTCCTATAAAAGAGAAAGAGGTAAGCCTCTAACCTAAAAATCAAAAATTAATAAGGGCTAACTCCAAAGATAGAGAGTCGATCCAAAAGAGAGATGTACAAAGGGAACCATACGAGGAGTGGATTTGGAATTTGTGATACAAAAATGTTGAACATGTCATGGTACAATGGAAGCACTAGAAGCATCTCTCCTAACATCCGAAACCGAATGAAGAATCCTCATAATAGTACTCTATTTGAAGGAAGAACTAGAAAAGGAGGTCAAATGTGTAATGTGATACCACATGAAATGGGGAGTCGTCTATTATGATCTGGATGAAGTCATCCGGTTGTTGGGATGGGTCGAAGACTAGCCACGTTGTTGGTGTCAGGCTGAAGTGGAGGTGCTCCTCCGTGTCCTAATTGATCTACGGTCAGAGGTAGTGTTATCCTATGTTGGTCTCTTAGTGCCCCTGGTGGAATGGAGCACCGAAAAGAAGGAAGCGATCTACTGATTGAAGGCTAGTCCCGACCGCAGATGTCACTGGAGGATGAGGGAGAGATGTCGAAGGGCCTCCGACAAGTATAATGCTAGACATCTTTGATTGGGAAATCTGAAGAAACTAGTTAAAGTCTAAAGCTCTATGAGAATAAGGTCCCTAAAAAGACAATGGAAGAGCCCGCAAATCTCATAATAGAGAGGGCACAGAAAGATGAAGTGCTCCTCAGTCTCAACCTCTAGAAAGTGACATAACTGTCAAATCTTGTCTAACTGATTGATTTGGTGATCTGTCTCTACCCTGAGACAATGAGTACCCACTCTGAACTTGCCCAAAGGAAATTGAAGACCATATCCCTAATGATAGAGACTGTAATGGGGCTAAACAATGAGACGATCTCTCAATCCATGAAATGTGCAACATAAAAGGCCACCTTTGCACATAACCCACCCAAAGGGTCAATCCAAATGACCTGCGTGAACTTTCTATAAATATTGTCACAAGTGGATCTATTCAACTCTTGCCTGGTAGGTAAAAGCGCATCCAAAGAATATCTAAATGGAGGAATTCGATCCATCGCAATACCAACCAATGCCAAAACATCTGTAACCCTTGTGTGCCAGGATCGAGTGTGACCTGTAGTGTTAGCCACAACAATGGGCTACAATGAGACATACGCCAAATACGAGTATCGATCACATTGCGGCCGAGTCAACAAGCTCTGAAGGCGATGTAGAAGTGAGACAAGGCAAAACACTGTTGAGGAACTGTCTACTTGCATCTAATGATGTGAAGAGGGTGTTGTCCGTCGATTGCACACCAGCAGCAGAAATCTTCTGAAAGCTGTCTCCTCACTTGAGAAAGTGGGAGAGGTGTGACCTTGGGGGCAAGCACAGAGCTAAGTACTATCACCTACTCTTAGCTCCTCCGTTTAGGCCAACTCCTAACGAAGCCAAGGGGGGTAGTCCCTAACAAAGAGCTATGGCTCAATGTTTAAGTTAATTTTTAGATGTTTCAGATGCGGATGGGTGTTGTTTAGGAGTTATTGTGATTTAAGATGATTAATGTGATGAATTTAACACAAGACAAAGCAATCCACGTTGTTATCACCGGAATTGAAAGATAGACAAATATTTGAGAGCTTCACAAAATAGATAAAGCATTCACAGATATGATTTATAATCAAACATTCGATGGACAATTGGCCCAGATTATCAACAATGCTAAAAGATGGGACCAGTGCCTATGGAGTCAACTTATAAAAGATGCTTTGAGTGTAAATATGTGAATCCCAAAAGATGCCAATGAATGTTAGGTTTTGCAAGTGCTCTTGGTAAGTTTTAAGATTTTTTTGTTTGTGATCTTCACTTATGGTGACTGGATGTCCTAACCGGTAATACCTTCAGTGGCTCCATTCGAAGACATGACGAACCTGTCTGGGGTCAAAGGTAAGTGTTCAATAACTTAACTACCAGTGCCCAGATTAGGTAGCCCGGTGCCCACACTTGGAATTTGCCCACGAAGGTTCAAGAGACTTAGCTAAACTATATGCTTGATGCAAGGATATGCAGTGGGAATGCTCTCCGATAGAGAGTGCTCTTGACTTGGAATACAGCAAGTTCAAGAGACTTTCAAGATTAATTGATTAACTTATTAAACAATGAAAAGACAACTCTCCAATAGAGAGCACTCTTGATCTACAAAGTGAGATTCAAGAGATTTCTACTTTAAACAGTTGATGTACTTATGAAAGATACAAAAAATTAAAAGATGAAGTAATCAACCTAGTTAATGAAACAAAATGGGCTAATCTAACAATTAGTATCTACTTTGCAAAAAAATGAAACTACTCTAAGTACTCGAAATAAATCTAAGCTAAGAACAAAAAACACTCTTCCCAAATGGGGAAGAAAAACCAAGTATGGGAGGCCATATCCCACTTAGCCTTGTTTTATTAATGAAGTACAAATTTCTTTGGAACTTAATCCTTGTCAAGACTTTCAGAAGTAACTTAAGTAAAAATGAAAAACTCTTATGAGTTTGTACAAAGAAGAATGACTTCTTTTTTGGCTTTGGATCCTTGTCTTTGGATCTAGTTCTGCTTGCTCTTTCTTGTTTGGTTTTGCTTTTGGTTCATCTATGGATAAGAGCTCTAAACAAGGACTAGTGAGAGTGTTAGGAAACCAAATTTAACCTGTGATTCGAAAATATTAAGTGGATGAGAAGACAAGTGCCTTATGAGATGAAACAGAAGATCAAAACAATGGAATGAGACCCAATATCAAAACTTGGAAAGGATCAGACAAGCTCACCGTTTTTTACATAAAATGCACGATTTTTGGCGAAATGACTCCGGATTTTTTGCGAATTTAAAATTAAATATTTTTTAACATTTTAATCTAATTTCCAGAATCTGGAAAATTGCAGAAAATCAGTAAAAAAACAGCAAGTACAAAATTGCACGCTTTTCGAGAAAAAGTCAAAAAAAATTGAAAAAATTTGAAAATTTTCTGATTTTTTAATGAATTTCCAAAATCTAGAATTAACAAAAAAAAAGTCAAAAATCAACCCAAAAAACAGCGAGCTTGAAATGGCACGCTTTTCGAGAAAAAGTCAAAAACTTAAAAAAATATAAAATTTTTGAAAAATTTTGAAAATTTTCTGATTTTTTAATGAATTTCCAGAATTTAGAATTAATGAAAAATAAAGAAAACCAGCAAGCCCAAACAATGGAAAATTTGCACGTTTTTCGAGAAAACTCGTGCATGTTTTCCAAGGCAAAAAAAAAGATGGATTTAAAAAGGAAATGAAACTAGATCTTTAAAAATGGACCTTTAGAAAGATGGATCTAGCTTTGAAAAAGTAGATCTAAGGCTAGAAAGCCTAGATCTAACTTAATAGAAGCCAAGCAAACTTAAAATAAAGATTTAAATGACTTGATAACTTCTACAAAAGTGGAAAAGAGGTAAGATAGAACCTTGAAAATAGAGATCCACTTGTAGCAATCAAAGTAACCAGTAGAATTTTTTAAAGTTTGTTTGGAGAAGGCAAAAAAGATCCGAAACCGCTTGCAACCCTGCAAACAAAAATATTAATAATGGAACACTTGTATGGTGAAGGTATTAGATGCCGAAAGCTCCTGCTAGATGCAATCCCTAAAGACACAAACACTCAATGCAGATTTGATTAGAAGCCTAAGTACTAGATTGTTAGTCTTCAATAAACATAATAATCAAATTGCAATACAAGGGTAGGGTGAAAGAGATATTACTTCACATAGGATGAAGATACAATGCCAAAAGCCCATCAAGTGACCTCCAAAGTCTCAATATTTTATTAACAAAAGAAGCTTACAAAATCCAACAGAGTTTCTATGCCAAACTCTCCTCTCCAATAGAGCTGAAAGAGCCTCTATTTTAACAAATGAGAGAGTGCTAAAACCCTAGAACCAAAAAACCAACCCTAACCAACTTAGCCACCTAACAAAGAGCTCAGACCTAAACCGAAGAACCGGGAGTGAGGGGAGGCCTCCACCCAGGCAAGGCGCCCCCACTCCAAACCTGTGCACTGAAAACAAGCCAAGGATGAGGCCACACGTGTGATGTAGGTAAGCTCATCCTTAGGTCTGGCTGGAGCCTTCATTAGGTTTGGGAAGCCCACTGATGGTGCAAGCTTTGGTCTTCACCTCGATCAAATCACCGGACCAATGAGTGATCACC
>LPNX010269829.1:171207-233167 GCA_001517045.1 Pseudotsuga menziesii | reverse complement strand
AATCATCATAAGTGCTCCATGAGATGTCATTTAGCCTTTTATTTTACTGAATTTGGATTAATTTAGAGAGTTTTAGTTTTCTCCAAAATAATCATTTTTTTAATAAAAATCATTTTTTAATAAAAATAATTTTTTTACTAAAAATCATTTTTTTACTCAAAACTGACTTTTTTGAGTAAAAATGCATTATGTGTCCGATTGCTGATCTGAAAGTTGGCTCTGACTGGCTGGCTGATCAAGAATGATTTTTTGCTTAAGGTTAGAGCCTTCAATCACTGAATTTTGAGTCCGAATCACGAACGGGTTTTTTCTATTTAATTTATGGAAAAATTAACCCAAAAAAATTAGGAAAAGTAATTAAAAATTTAAAAATTTAAAAAAAAAAAAAAAAAAATTCACTATTCGAAAAAGATTTTTTCGAAAATTTTTTATGTGTCCAGATGACATAGAACATGACCATGATCTATCTAAATAATGTCTAGTAGGCTTGTAACACTCAATTGGGCTCTAATAACCCCCCAAGGCCCAGAATTCAACATCAGGCATTACAGCTTTGGAGGAAGCGGAAAAAAACCTCGTCAATTATACTCAGCTGAAGGCAGAGTATAATTGTCAAGGGCAAAAAACTCCCTGGAATACCCTATTTGAGATTCTACGTTTCAGGAGACCGAACCACTCAAAAATATCCTACTAGCACATTTTATTACAAACCTCGCGGGGCCATGGTCAAAATTATTCAAATAAAAAGGTGACTAGCCAATATTGGCTAAACAAGCAGACGGATCGACTAATACACTGGAATTAGACTTTGAACAAGTCTGTCAACCGGTGGCTCCTCAGGTAACCCAACTTATGGTACAAAAAGTTGGATAACATGGGGAGGAGGAGGGTTTGCAATATCTTAAATGAGGACCAATCAACGTCTAGTAGACAAGGCCCCAAATCTCTAAACCATAGAGGCATATGTGATGAATGAGAATATCCATGAGAGACCTTGGACGAGATGTCCTGAAAGTGGTATCTGAAGCATTGTCTCTTGAGAAGGGCTAAGGATCTGTATCATTTGTTGACTTGAGGCTAAAGGGCATGTCGTAAGATGAAACATGGACCTATGAATTGTAGAACTAAACCCCCAAATAGTTATAGGAGTTATTGATCTCAATCTCCTCCCCTCTTAAAAAGAAATAATGATCAATGAGGAGTTTCTTCGACCTGTTGAAGATCACAATCTTGGTTTTACCCAAGTTGATCGTCAACTGACGAAGATCACAAAAGAGGGCCATGGCATCTAGTTCTCTCTGATAACCCCTCCAAGAAGTAGGCCAAGAGGACCACATCGTTGAAAAAGAGTAGGATCAAAATCAAGACCTGATGTAGAAGACATCCGTCTTTGACTTGTATGTATTCCTCTAGGAAAGACTCAAGCTCGCCAATGTATATCCCAAATAAAGTTAGGCATAGGGGACAGGCCTACTTGACCCCAATGGTACTCCTAAGAAAGTCTAATATGGCATTGGTTGTGCTAAGGAGACCAAGAACCGACTCATATAATCTCAAAATGGCAGACAAAAGGGTCTCAAAAACATCAATGTCTTTGAAACTCTAGAACAATGCCACTCTGGAGATGAAGCCAAATGCTTTCCAAAATTATACAAAACAACAATAAACTTTCCAAGAGTGATGGTGTGCCTCATCGATGATGGCGCAGAGTTTAAAAATGTGATCAATGGTCTGGTAGACCTGTCTAAATCCAACCTATCCTCTAGCTCTAAGATGTCTCCTTCCAAGCTCCCCGAAAAGTTGCAAGCGGTGGATTGTAGCATATAGCTTGGGGAAAGTTATTGGGATACGTGCTAGGGGTAGATTTGTGTATCAGGTGAGTATTAAGGTGCGGCCAAGGTTCTAATAACCTTGTACGAACCACATGGTTGAACAAATCGGCCAAGTAACAATCCAATGCGTGGATGCCATGCTTGAAGAGCCCAACCTGAATCTCATCCTCATCAACAGCTTTGCTAGAACTCATGGCTAAAACAGCCTCCTGAATGCCATGTTGAGTGAATAAGTAGCAAGAAGAGGGAGAAGAGGTGACCTGGATGAGGGGTTGCCTTGGGATATCAGAGAGGGAGGAGGTGTGGGAAAACATGGAATTTGTGTCAAGATCAAATAGAAGATGGGAGTGACAGAGGAAGAGGGTGTCAAAAACAATTGGGGGGAGTGGATAAGGGAGGTCCTCATCTCTCGTCCTGTGACAAAGGAGACGACTATAGGAGGCTTTCAAGTCAAGGTAGGAGGGGTGACTATGAGTGAAGGCATGTCGAAGTTGGGAGTGGAGGCATTTGCAATCCTCATCGTAGCACCAATTCATGGGGTGGAACCCAAGTTCAGGAGAAAGGGAGGTGTAACAAGTGGAGTGGGGATAAGTTATAAGGGCAACCTCCCAAATGGTGGATGAGATACAAGTGTACTTGTCCAAGGTAGAAGCAAGGGGCATGAATTGAAACTCGGAAGGGAGCAACATCTAGCGAAAAGTGGAAGTGACAGTGTCGAGGTCCCCCTCAGTAAAGAGAAGAGTGGTAAGTGGTGGGCCTAGAGTGGGAGAAGGGGGCAAGGGTACAGGGGTGCCAATCTAAAGGGAGAAGGAGAGGAGAGCATGGTCAACTAAGTGTATGGGGGTTACTAAAAGGTGATGAATAAAGGGGAGTGAGTCCTCACTAGCGAGACATAGTCCACAACACTCACACCACCATCGTGAGGTTGACAAGTAAAGAAGCGGGATGTCGAGAAGCAGGGACGATGGTTAAGGTTCAAAAGCTCATTAGATTCACCAACCTATAGGAGGTGTCTTCTATAGCATGTAAGGTGCCCCAAAGCATCGTCAAATAATGGATGAAGTCCCACTAAAGGTAGATTGATGTGGACATTAAAATAGTCCAAGAGGATGAGCTCCCCCACTGTTGAATATTGGGTGATGCTAGAATACAGGTCCAAGAAGGGGCAATGTTATCATAAATAGCCCGAAATCGACAAAACTGACGAGTCCAGCCGGTTCCGTGAGCTTTCCAATCCAACTGACGAAAACTGACCTTTTTTGTCGGTTCCATAATGAGTCGGTTGGGTTCGATAAGGAACCGGTCGGTTCAGTACAAAACCAGTTGGTTTTCTCAAATCCGGCACTTCCGTACAGTTTTGTTGTGGGGCCTAAAAACACAATTTTCAATTTTTTTTAAAGAAAACAAAAAAAGACACGACAACTATTATTAGGCCAATGTGGTTAGAAACGTTATCATTTAACATGGAAAAACCAGTTGGTTTTCTCAAATCCGGCACTTCCGTACAGTTTTGTTGTGGGGCCTAAAAACACAATTTTCAATTTTTTTTAAAGAAAACAAAAAAAGACACAATAACTATTATTAGGCCAATGTGGTTAGAAACGTTATCATTTAACATGGAAATGGTTACAGTACTTTAAAAATGACAAAGATAGAAGTGATCTTATTACATCTGGTGTTGTTGCTGGAGTTGCTGCAACGTTTTGTACTCCAGTCGATGGTGTCCTTTTTGCACTTGAGGAAGCAGCGTTGTGGTTCGTTATTTTTGCATATTTGTGTGGTGACAATGTAATTCGTTTTTTCTTGGAATTTAATGAACTTTGGCATGATGACTGTATATTAGCTCTTTTATGGAACAAAACAATCTTCCTATTTGAGTGGAAGAGCTAAAACTTGTATTTTCTTCAAGTGGCGAAGTGCACTTCTTTGGACAACCTTTTTCACAACAGCAATGGTTGTTGTGGTGCTAAGGGCATTTATAAACATGTGTAACAATGGAAGCTATGGCCTCTTTGAGATAGGAGACTAAATTATGTTTGATATCAATTACGTGACACTAGCTTATCACAATAGTGATCTAATTCCAGTGATAATTCTTGTAGTGATTGGAGGAGTGTTTGGAGGTCTTTATAACTACCTTCTGGATAAGGTTCTGAGGGTTTATAATCTCATTAATGAGTATGCAAGTCAACACCTATTCTTTTTTCATGTTTGTTTAGTATACTTTGAAATGGATTGTTCAACAATATATTATTTAATGTATTTTTGCTTAACCAGTTTTTTTCTCGATTTTTGTTCAATTCCAATCTGATTCTGGGTCCTAGGGTCGATCAGTTCAACCACTGGTCTGGTTCTGATAACATTGAGAAGGGGTCACAGGCGGACTCATCATTGATAGTCAAAAGTGAGAGTGATGCACTAAGATGACAGTGTTGCCTCTCTTGTAGTTGTATCTAGAGGTAGCACTCATGGGTTAGGACTTTCCAACTTAAGTGCTAATATGAGTTGTAAAAGGGTCTTTAATCAAAAGCCCAAAGAACAGTAAATGGCAATATCAGTAACAAAGATAATCAAGAAAGTTCTAAATTATCCTCAACATCCTAAAGACAAGTCCTGCAAACAATTTTATAATTCCAAACTTTGGTGCAAAATTTTGTAGATGAAGGCAAAACACTTCCTTGTGTTCAACAGCATTGCATTTTGTTAAAGAAGTGATGCAGGAGCATCAATAAAGCCAAGTGTTATAGAGAAAATTATAGTTTGAGAAAACCCTGCAAGTATGGGTTGTGGGCAAACTGCAAGTGGTAGAAGGCATGCAAACTTAGGCTTGCAAAAAGCAGCAAAACTGCAAATCCAGTTGAGCGAAAAGACCAGACCTACGGACAGGAGCATGGAGTTGAAAGTGTGGATGGCATGAAGTTGCAGCAAACTATGGTCCCCAACAGTTGGTTGCACGAGTGAAGATGCAAAGGATCGAAAAGAGTTGGTAAGACTGGGTGAGATATTACAGACCCGCAGCGTGGATGAGGTATGGAGATAGAAAGGCTGTGGAAAAATGACACTTGCAAGACACTTACAATGGATCAATGAGCACTCGCACTAATTTAGGAAGGGATAAGTCGATGCAAAAAAACAAAGAGGATATGGATGGCTGGCAAGATTGCAGAGCTCAAACGCTGTTGCAAAAGTAGGAATGCAAATTCAGGTGATGCAAACTTGAAAAGAGTGTCAAATACACATATTTAAAGAGTTGTCATAGAGTTTCAAATTGGAGAAAAGACTAAGTCCCAAAAGTAATATAGAGAATGGAAAGAACAGAACTGAGAAACAGAAAAGGAAGATGCAACAAGACAGCACAAGGTTGATAGAGCTTATATTTAAGAATGGCCAAATTATTATGTGCCATACTTAGAAGTTAGTACTCTGGAGTTAGGAGTATTTGATAAAGGAAAGAGACATTTATGGTTACAAAGTAGTGGTTGTCTTACTTACATATCCCTCACGAGACATATCATTAGGTGAGATTATCACACCTGGAAAAATATGTAAAATATCCTCTCTCTATCTCTATCTCTCTCCCTCTCTCTCGCTCTCTTTGTGAATTTGTATGTACGCCTTTTATATGGTATCAAAGTTAAGCTATAGGCATGGCATCAAGGAGGATATTATGGAGAGGATGAAAACAGCATGGTCACATAATCATGGGAAGATGGCCAAGGATTTTGGAAAACAAGAACCAAAAGTGAATTGGACTTTGAGGCAATAAATCACATGGACAATGGAGCAAGACACAAAGACAACAAAGGTCGATGTGAAAATTTCATGCAATCAAGTAATCAATGCAAAACTGAAGTTCACCTTCTTCCTCGAAGGTTTCTCGGATCTTATCAGATCTTAGCCCTAAAAAATTTATCCTTTAGGACTGTTGTATATTAGTGTATAAAACAACAATGGAAAGATCACAATAATTCATTTCTAACAGCCCAAACTTTAGACAATTAAAGGAGAAAAGATACCAAACTAAAAGTTTTCATCCCTTTTAAGGCAACTTATCAACCAACAACCAGATCCAAAAATGTACTTTAACAACAGTATAACAACAGTGCCCATTACTTTCTTCCACAAATGTCTAATCAATTAACAATTTGTTTTTTTACTTATGTCAAATCAGCAAGACAAATCAATGTAGATAGCAAAGCATAAAGACCATATAGTTGGATAGTGGACATTCAAATCCACGAATGGCACAAGATATGGACAATTGGAAACTTCATATATAAGCTCAAAAATAAGTACAAGCAAACACCATGGCTTTCTCTCAAGGCTAGTCGAAAAATCCAACCATCCAAAATGCCCTAACTACTGTAAATCTTCAATCCCTAGCTCAACCAAGAAGATCCAAGTGCAAGAATCTCTCCAACATTGTCTCCAAGGCAAGCGTTATTCTCCTCTTCTTCTTCTTCCCAAATCCACCCTTGGGTTTCCTCTCAAATCCCTAATCTCTAAGGGTAAAACCCTAACCCTGAAACTCCAAGATGCACAAGACGACTAAGAAACCCCAGCATCTCAAAAGAGAGAGAGAAACAAGTACAAGTGAAGATCGAAGAGAGAGAGAAACAAGTACAAGTGAAGATCGAAGAGAGAGAGAGAGAGAGAAAGCCAAGATCATCACCAATAGTTCCTCCACAAGAGAAAACGCTAATCACAAGAGCAAACTCCAACAAAGACGTCCTCCTTCCCTTCCATTAGCTCATCCTAGGCTTCTTGAGGAAACACAAGCAAATTTATCCTATAAGACAAGTACAAAGAGACTCTCTCCTTCCTCTATATTATGTGGTCCCAATCCCTTACAAGCAACCTACATGACCCGTTATAGGCCACACAAGTGAGATGTCCACTCAAGAGCACAATTGTCATCCTCCAATGGCAATGTTGTGCACAATATTCACTCGAAGATGATGTAGCTATGCAAGGCAAGTCCACACCACTCCATCGTGAGCCTCCACGGACTCCATATATCCTCCAAAGCAAAGTACTTCATTAGGTCAGCTATCGCTTGCAAGAACAATGTCAAAGCCTCAAGCATCCTTGAGCCATCTCTTATTCTCCAAACAGGAAACCAAGCTATAACATGCCAACTAGGTCTTGAAGCCCTCCTCCATGATGCAAAATGTGCTCCACTTCCCCTTAAGGGTGCTCTTCAAGTAAGTGGCTTCTCCACAAGGCCTCAATAAAGGGTGTCCACCAAACTAATAGAAGATCTCCAACATCTGAGGGAAAGCCAAGCCAGCACCATCCTAAGGTCAAGCATCCACAAAACAAACTATCTCAATTGTGCATGTCCATCACAAACCATCTCTCGTGCTACAATCCACCTCGAACCATCCAAGGCTAAGTCATACACCATGTACTCCAAATCTCATGAACTACCCCCAAACATGGTGTAAACACTTTCATAGTAATCCCAAGATCTAACAACCCATTGAGAAAATTAGAGGTAAGTTTGCATACAATCTAAATATGTCTCAATTTTCAATTGTTAAATAAATTCAAAGGTCATTAATATCTTATTGTTTTCCCAAAGTTTAGAACTTAGAAAAAAAATTAAGATTACAAAATCAAATTGACATGCAAACTTAGGAAGGGATGAAAATTTAAATTAAAAAACAATGTTAGAAATGTCGAACAAAAAAACATGAACGAGTACACAAGATGATAGGCTAACAATCGGCAGATCCCTCACAGTCTGACCATTACATTAGTGAAATTTTTAGCCGACATCTAAATTATAGCAGGTATGGAGGCTTGTCTCAGAAACGTAGCAATCACGTGCGCATCTATTTAGCATTACAATAATATAACATTTTCACAAGGTGGTTCTAGCACTAACAAGCAATGTTTGCTGACTACTCAAATTAGCAACTCTCACAGGGCGTTCAAACAACATGCAAAATTATGCAGCAAACACCACAGAGGCAGTTAACGACTACAATAACATTTTCTTCTGGTGCAGATCTCACAATAAATAGTACTTGCAAGACAGGAATGAGTTCAACAATCTAACAGACAAATCCTGACAATAGTGACAACGGTGGTTGGCAAAGATTAGTTTAGACATCTGCAGGAAAATACACACAGTAGCCTGCACAAACAGACTGCAGTGGCAGTTCACATGAGAGAGAAGAAAGGAAGAATGAAATAATATTAATGTCCACAAGTAACCAAAATAGGTCAATGGAACTAAAGGAGCAACAAGTCACATTAGAAAAACTCCTGAATCCAAAAAGAAAGAAATAGAAATAAAAATAAAATAGAGGATACAAACGGCTAAATCCAGAAGGTAAATCCTAAAGAGGACTAAAGATAGATACATCCTTATCCAACAGAATAAGAAATGAGAACCACAAAACTACACCAAAAGAAAAAGTGAAGGAGCGGTTGTTTTCATCATCATTAACCACTACGAATGTACCAATACAAAGTTTTAAAATGTCCTCTCAAGAATGCCTAGAATTAAGTGCGTTAAGCTAGATTTACAGAGAATCTGAGCACTACCAGCAGGACATCCCCTATAATCTGAGGCCGAAGAGAAATCTTATAAAGGGTACATGATTTCTCGATCTAGGTTTGGAGTTGGTCACATGCTGGAGCTAACTAGAGTGCATCAGCAACCACATGGGAGTGGTTTGTCTCCTGATGAATGACGGAGGGGGCACTTACCTACTCCCCCCTACATCCATGGATGGAGCATTTGCAAGGCATTTGACACCTCCTATAGCCAAGATAAGCTAGAATAATTAAGTGATCAACTTGGATGAACGCCATAAGATCTAAC
The DNA here is from genome assembly GCA_001517045.1 of Pseudotsuga menziesii. Taxonomy (NCBI): domain Eukaryota; kingdom Viridiplantae; phylum Streptophyta; class Pinopsida; order Pinales; family Pinaceae; genus Pseudotsuga; species Pseudotsuga menziesii. Next base: position 224,500 of record LPNX010269829.1, on the reverse strand, counting down.
GTCTGAGACTCGTCACATCTCTGATATTATAGCGCACCTGACCCTACTCCTGAGGATCAGGGTAACTCTACCAAAATAACATATCCAAACTTTGATCTAGAGATTCTCATGGACTCTTGCTTTCAAATTTAACGCAAAATCAGAATCTATTCGAACAGCATGGCAGATTTGCAAAAATTGTTCAAAGGCTAAAGCAAATTCATTTAAAAGCTAATTTAAGCACCATGCATCCACATATTTAGTGAGTTTGACAATCTAACAGACAAATTCTGGCAATAGTAACAATGATGGTCGACAAAGATTAGTTTAGACATCCACAGCAAAATTCACACGGTAGTTGCCTGCACAAACAGACTGCAGTGGTAGTTCATGTGGGAGAAAGAAAGAAATAACATCAATGTCCACAAGTGACCAAAATAGCTCATTGGGACTAAAAAGAGCAAAAGTCACATTAGAAAAAGTCCTAAATCAAAAAAAGAGACAAATGAAAATGAAATAGAAATAGAGGATACAAAGGGCTAAATCCAAGGGTAAATCCTAAAGAGGATTAAAGATAGATACATCCTTATCCAAGAGAATAAGAAATGACAGCCACTACCCACAACAACAGAAGTGAAGGAGGGGTTGTTTTCATCATCATTAACCACTACAAATATACCAATACAAAGTTTTAAAATGTCCTCTTGAGAATGCCTATAACTAAGTGGATTAAGCTAGATAATCTTATTTAGAACTTAAGCCCTACCAGCAAGACATCCCGTAACATCTGAGCTCGAAGAGAAATCTTGTAATGGGTACATGATTGCTCGATCTATGCTTGGAGTTGGTCACATGTTGGAGCCAACCAGAGTGCCTCGACAACCCCATGAGAGTGGGTTGTCTCCCGATAGAACAAGAGATGGGGCACTGACCTACTTCCCTCTACATCCATGGCTGGAGTATTTGCAAGGCATTTGACACCTCATACAACGAAGGAGTGTTAAAAAAGGTAATGAACCTAATGGAGTTGGGCTTGGATGAACTAGGTAAGATCTAACGTATGAGAGTCGTCGCATCTCTGCTATTGTAATGTGCTTAGAGTCTTAGACCGTACTTCTGAGGATCAGGGTAACTCTACCAAAATAACATATCCAAACTTTGATCTAATGATTATCATGGGCTCTTGCACTCAAATTAAACACAAAATCGGAATCTATTCAAACAAGATGGCAGATTTGCCAAAATTGCTCACGGCAAATTCATTTAAAAGTCAATTTAAACACCATGGATCCACATATTTGATCATAATCCTCTACAAATGCTTTAGCAAATAAGACCTTATAGCATAAATCAACGCAATTAATAAATCAGTGCTTCATGCAATATTTGTTGCATAGATGAATCCATAAGGCATGCAGCATCAATCACGTAATGCACATAAAACACGATACTTATTTGAATAATACAACAGCAATTGCATATGAGGAACTCCCATCCAAAGATCAGCATAAAATATAGAAGCCATGATTTATGGTGGGAAACCCTAAGGGAAGAAAACCCACTTCAAAATGCTCTCTTGCATTATCCAATGATATTATTTGGACATATGCAAGAAGCACTGGGTTTGACTATGTCAAACCCTCACCCTAATTTGAACAGCTAGTGTACCCTAGCTGCATAGATGTGCCTGGAGAGTAGTGTGCCTCCTCTTGAAGATAACTACATCAAGCAACCATTGGTGCCTCCTAGAGATTTGTGCCCTCATCCTATAATAGACATCTCTCATGCAAGCACCTTAGGTAGCATTGGGATCTGTGCCCTGTCTATAATAGATCATAAATGCAATCTAAGTTGAACTGAACTGAAATAGAAACTGAAGTTGAACTAATCTGAACTGAAATAGAAAAACCTATGCAAATAAAGCAAGCACTAAACTAGCACCCCTGGCATTCATTCTTGCACCAGGGTTTCGAGAGTGACTATAATTTACCTAGATTAGATTAAAAGACCAAAAACGGCACACACAATAACAAAATAATTTACCCTCGACCTTAAAAACCAACCTAACTCTAACTCACACCTCTATCTTCTTCGTTGTATTAACTTGATTGTTTACAATACAATATTTAGGTGTCCCACCACATGCTAAACACTAATAGTTAACCTAGATTAGATTACAACCATAATCCCTTGACAAGGATTAGACTACAATGAACCAAAAAAAGGTCAAAACAAAAGTGGTGAGCCCCTTAGACAAAATTTGAGAAGGATTAATCCAAAGTTGGCTCCTCTTATCAAGAAAGAGTTAGAAAAGATGTTGGATGCTAAGATCATTGCTCCTACCAGACACTCTAAGTGGGTAGCTAATTTGGTTGTGGTTAAAAAAAGGAACAATGAGATAAGATGTGTTGACTTTCAAAACCTTATCCAATTGTCCCTTAAAGACAACTACCTGCTTCCCAATATGGAGAATCTTTTATAAAGGGTCACTTGGGGTTGGCATAATGTCTATGTTGTATGGGATCTCGAGTTATAATCAAGTCTTCGTCGAAGAAGAACATAGGCCAAAGACACCTTTCATGACTCCTAAGGGAACCTTTGAATATCTTAGAAATCCTTTTAGATAGATGAATGCGGGTTCCACATTCCAGCATGCAGTGGATTTTGCTTTTAGGGACATCATTGAGAAGTTAATCGAGATTTACTAAGATGATTTTACCGTAGTGTCCAAGGAACGAAAGAATAATGTAAGTAATCTTAGGCAAGTATTTGAGAGATGTAGAAAATACAAAATATCCTTGAACCCTAAGAAATCAATTCTTGTATTTGATAAGCGTAAACTCTTAGGACACATTGTATCCAAAGAGAGAATCACAATCAACCCTTCAAGAGTTGATGTTATCAAGCAAATCTCATTGCCCGTCAATAAGAAAACTCTCCAATACTTCTTCAAAAAGATAAACTTTATTAGACGGTTCATTCCTAATTTTGTTGAAATTGTTAAACAGATCTCTAAGTTACTCAAGAAGGATCAAGTTTTCAAGTGGGATGAGGAAGGCAAGCAGGCATTTAACCCTACCATGTCTTAGTCAACCCTAATTATTCCAAAGACTTCCAAGTCTTTTCTTTCGCTTTCGAGGATACAATTGTTGGGTTGCTATTGCAAAAAAAAAACAATGAAAACTTAGAGCAACCCATAACCTTCATCAGCAAAGCGCTTAGAGATGCCGAATTGAAGTATGCCATAATGAAAAAGCAAGCTTATGCTCTTGTGCAATCATTGAAATACTTCAAAAGTTATGTTAGTTACTCAAAAATAATAGTCTGTGTACCCCAAGTCATGATTAAGAACATCCTAACTCAACAAGATTCTATAGCAGTTAGAAGAAAGTGGGTAACTCAAACCCAAGAATATGACTTAGAGATTAAACCCACCAAATTGATCAAAGGACAAGGCCTATTTAAGATGCTCACAGAAGAGAATGAGAAAGCCTTAAACCTAAGTGATGAACCCTTGGGATGATTTCCGCAATGTTAGACACATTAGAACAACATGCTTGGTACTCAAACATTATTTATTACTTGAAGAATCTCACTTGTCCGGACTCCGAACCACTTAGTTGACCATAAGCGAAGAGCCTTAAGACTTAGAGCATTTAAGTATCGTATGGGTTGGAGAAATCTAGATGGATTGGTATTGCAATGTGTAGATGACGCTAACGCTCAACAACTTATGATTGATTTGCAATGTGGCCTAAACAGCTACTCGTAAGATTTAGAGGGTTTGTTACTATTGGACCACAATCTTTGTTGATGTCCACAAGTTTTTTAAGGAATTGTCAACCTTGTCAGTGGTTTGCGGGTAAACAAAACTTGCATCCCTTTCTTTGCAACCAATCATAATTGAAGCTCCAATGGAGATTAGACTTTATTGGAGAGTTCAAGGATAACTCCAGTAATGGCCATAAATGGATTCTCATAACGATAGACTATTTTACAAGGTGGATCAAAGCCATCCCCACCAAGAGAGCAACTAATGGTGTGGTGATTGAATTCCTCAAAGATAAGATCAGTACCAAGTTCGACATTCCTACCAAAATCACCATCGACAATGCCAAAGCCTTTAGCTTAGCAGAGATGTCAACATTTTGCTTTGACTATGGCATTGTCATGTCCCATTCTTCAAACTATTACCCTCAGCTCAATGGTCTAGCAAAATCAAGCAACAAGAATCTGATGACCATCCTAAAGTGAATTGTAAGCAAGAACAAGAAGAGTTGGGATAGCAAGATTAAACGCGCTTTGTGGGTTGATAAAATAACTAAGAAAGAATCAACCAGAAAGAGCCCATTTGAATTACCATACAGGATAGACATCACTTCACTTCAAGATTCTCGTACACCAAGTCCTATAGTAGTTTACAACCAACCAGGATGTTGTGCAAGAAAGGATTAATCAATTAATTGAACTTGACGAAAGTAGAAGGAAAGCTTTCGACCATTTTGCAAAGGACCAAGAGAGGATTGTAAATTCTCCTTTAATATTCAACTAGGGCTAAACAGTGCATTCAAAATATCTACTGATAACCACACATGAATATCTTTTACAGTATGCAACGGAATATAAAACTGAGAAATAAATCACAACATCACATCACAATCATGACACTATTATTTTGGGTAAGGAAACCCCCAAAAAAACCCCAAGATGGGAAAACCAGTACAGCAGTTAGATATAGATTTTATTATGAGAAAATATGGAACGTTACAATCACTGCAAATTCACCCAAACCTAGCAAATGCAGCTACATGACAGAAACACTGGACGAACCCCCCAGCTAAACCTCATCACCCCCCTGCGAGAGTGTATGGCCCAGTTGCACAGCCTCACACGTGTGCATTCGTACAGTCGTACGACTATACAGGTGTTGTACGGAATACGTACAATCTCGCTGGCAACTGTACAAAATCCATACGAAATAGCACGGCCTTCCTCCTGCAGCTCTGTCTGTTGACATATATGGGTTTTGTCTGCTCAATGAACCTACTACTCGATCCTTCGTCTTCCCAACTAAATCATTTGTCTGACTTTTCTCCTCTTGTCTCTGTCGAAATACAAGTGTGTCCTCTCAACCATTGACCTCTCTTATATAACTTTTGGTAAAGCGTAAAACCTAACTTCACTTTCACTTAAAGTCAATAATCATTTTTATTATTTTCCAAAGTAAACTTAGGAAAAATAATTAAATACAACTAGTTTCTTGTTTTAGAGTCTTCTGCATGCAAGGACACTTGCATGCAGGAAGACCTTCCTTGTTGCTGCTAATCTAACACTCCCTCTCAACGAGGAAGGGATTCGGTAGCAACCCCAACTTATCTCTAAACTTCACAAAGCTCTGTCTGCAAAGTGCCTTGGTGAAAATGTCTACCACCTGATCATTTGTTTGTATGTACTCCAATCGAATGGTTCCCCTCAGAACACAATCTCTCAAGAAGTGGTACCTAATGTCTATGTGTTTGCTCCGAACATGGAACACTAGATTCTTAGATAGCCTGATACCACTCTTATTGTCACAGTGAACTATTGTAGCCTCTAGCTCACACTCGAATAACCCTGAAATAACTTCCTCGGCCACATACCCTCATAAGCAACCATGCTGGCTACCATGTACTCAGCCTCTGCCGAGCTCAATGCAACTGACTTCTGCTTCTTGCTGAACCAAGAGACAACCCCTGACCCAATGCTGAAACAGCAACCTGAAGTACTCTTCCGGTCCTCTACACATCTTGCCCAGTCAGCATCTGTGAAACCTGCTAATTGTACACTCACCTTGCGCTCAAAAACCAACCCATACTCCATTGTACCTCTGATGTAGCAAAGTATGTGCTTTGCAACCGTCCAATGCACTCTCTGAGTGTCGACCATGAACGGGCTCAAAGAGTTGACTACAAAGTTGATGTCTGGTCTAATGTTGACCAGATACATAAGTGATCTGATAAGATGACGATACATGGTAGGATCAAATCCGTCTAACCCTGATGCATCAATCTTCCTCCAGTTGGAAACTAGAGGTATGGCCATAGGCTTGCAGTCCTCCATCCTGAAACTCTTCAAGATCTCAACTGCATACTTCCCCTGTCCAGTGAAGAAGCATCCATCTCTCTACCAAACCTCCAAGCCCAGAAAATAATGCATCAAACCAAGGTCCTTCATCTCAAACTCCACTGCAAGGTTGGACTTGCAGTCTCCAATCAGCCTCTCATCTCCTGTAAGAAAGAGATCATCCACATATAGGACTAGTATGAGAGGCACCTCACCTGCCAATAAGTTTAGGTTATGGTCAGCCTCACTCTGCTGAAATCCCATCTCCCGTAGATAGTTGTCAATCCTCGAGTACCATACTCAAGGTGCCTGCTTGAGCTCGTAAAGAGCTCAATGCGGTCTGCATACATACGTCTCCATGTTCTCCATGTCAAACCCCTCTGGTTGCTCAATATACACCTCCTGCTCTATCACTCCGTTGAGGAAGGCAATCTTGACGTCCATTTGATGGACACGCCAACCCATCTCAACTGCTAGTGAGATAATGGTCTGAATGGAAGAATACCTGGCTACAGGGGCGAAGGTCTCCTCATAGTCAATACCCTCCTTCTGTGAAAACCCCTTAGCCACGAAGCGTACCTTGTACTTCTCCACGCTTCCGTCTGCTGCATGCTTCACCTTGTAGATCCATTTGGATCCCACCACCTTTTTCCCTTGTGCCCTCGACACAACCTCCCATACCTGGTTTTTCATAATGGAGTCATACTCCTCAACCATAGCCTCTTGCCACACATCATGTTATGTAGCCTCCCCGAAACTGGAAGGTTCAAAGTTAATCAACTCTGTCATCAGTGCCATGTAACTAAGCGTCTCTGGTGGTATACTCCGTCTAAAAGATCTCTGTGGAGGATCAACCTACCTGAAATCCCGTACTGTGGACCTAAACCACTTAGGCCTTGGCTTAGTGTCAACCTGTTGCGGCTGTTGGATATCCATCTCCTTCTGCAGCTCATCCTCCAAGTCAATGACTATAGAATCCTGTCCACCTGACTCCCTCTGACCACCAAAACCTGTGCTCTATGTATGTACCTGTCTCTGTACATGTGGCTCCTCCAACTTGACCCCCGACTCCTGTGCTAGTTGTTACTCTGCTGGTAAGTCCAAAGATCTCCTCAAGGCCTTGTCCTCATTGAACTGAACATCCATGCTCACAATGATCCTCTTGCAAGCAGGAATGTAAACTCTATATGCCTTCGAAATCTCGTTGTATCCAACAAGTAACCTCTTCTCTCCAAAAGGGTCTAGCTTCTTCCTGTTGTCAACATGAGCATGACAATAGCAGACACTGCCAAATATGCTAATGTGACTCACATCTGGCCGAGTTCCTATGAAAACCTCCTCTAGTGTCTTCCTCCCCAAAGCTGTGTGGGGACACCCGTTCTGAATGTATACTACAGTCTTGTATGCCTCGGCCCAGAGGAATAGTGGTAATCCCTGATCAAATAGCATGGCCTTGGATGATGAAAAATTGCCTTTGCTCGTAAACGAGCAATTCCCAACATTTTATTATCACGATGGTATCTGATGCCACGGGGCATCTCTAAGTTGTTGGTGTTTTGTAGCTTGAACAAATATTTCCATCGGGTGGATGTCTTACCCATGGGAATCATGCCAATGACCTCGCAAGCACTTAAGAAATTCACTTTAATTAAAGAACTTATTAAAGTGAATGCCTTTTTATAAGTAATTGGGGTTAATTTGGAGAAAAGCCTAAGTTTTAGGACTTTAGTGATTTAAGTTAATCAAATGAATCTTAGTCCTTGATCTCAAGTGAGTGAGATATAATCTCAACCATTGAAGTTAGAGTTTTGGTTCAACCCAAAAGTATAAAAGGGAGCTTAGGGGAGAAGAGAAGGACTCAAACATTGAGTGGAAAATTAGGAGAAGGAATTTCTGGTTTTCAGTCTCTTGGGCAAGGGTTTTCAGTCTCATCCAAGGAGAGAAAAAAAGTTGGGACTTTCTGATTTCCAGGGCAAGGAGAAAAAGGACAGCTATCCGAGAGTAGCAGACAATTGTACTAGCAGGGCAGAGGCAATTGAACAGGAAAAACAGCAAGCAAAAAAAGTATAGTAGGCAACTGTATGGATTTTGTACAACCGTACAAATAGATCCGTGCAGTACTTTGCAGTAAAGATCTGTACTGGCAGAAATGTGCAAGCAACAACAAAATACTATTTTTCGGGTTTTTCGTCCAAATCTCTGGGGCAAAAATTCAGTTGATTTTGATCATCTAAAGGGCAAAAATCTGAATGTGTATTTTATGATATGTTTCTTAGTTTGCTTTCGTTGTTATGTTTACTGTTGCTAGATTTCAGAAAGTGTAAAATAATAAATGGGATGAAATTAATTTTAATCAAGGAAATACACTAGAAATTATTTTATCTAGCGCTGAAATCAAAAAAATCAACATGGTATCAAAGTGTGGACACTTAGAGGGAGCTGATCTGAAGTTTATTGCAGCAGATCTAATAATCTGAGTGACCAGCAGACAGATCTAGAGCAGATCTATGGTTTACAACAGTAACACTTGGTGGTGATTGAAGGACAAAGCATAAGACAAGTATTTGTGGCAGATCCAGTCATGGAAGCTACCAATCTTAGGCAATGCTGCACCACTCGGACTCGGCAAAGACTCGTCTGGCATGTGACTTGTCGACTCGGGAAAGCCTCGGAAAAGACTCGGGTCATTCTCAGGACAGACTCAGCAAATAAAAAAAACTTAAAATATGGTAAATTTTGGAAAAAAGAAGTTAATAGCGTTTTGAAGCCATATATTTAAATTTTAAAATATATTCACTTATCATATATAATATCTATATAATACATATATAATATTCAGAACTGAAACGAAATTTACCCTCAAAATCCATCCAAACTTATTCAGCAAATTGGATTTGAATTTCTTCAGCGAACTGAAACGAAATTTATTTTACCTGTAGGTTAAACTTCACCCCCATGTCACATGGTTCAGGTTCGAATTCGAGTTCGACAACCATGAAATTCGGGTTCGAATTCAGCTTTTCAGATGAAGTTCAAAATGAGGTTCTACATTAAGTTCGTCCATGTATATATTTTGATTTTGAAAAGGCCACATAAATATTAAGCTCGTCCCTCTATGTTGCTTGATTGTCCAAATAAAAAGATTTTTTAACATACTAATATATTATAACAATCATTATAATATATATAAATATATACACACACGATATAGACTATGTATTTTTAATAACATATGCATTTACCTCTCCATATTTAATATTTAAAATAAAAAAATCAAACACAAATTAGGAAATCCTACCTATATTCAATAATTATAATTAAAATAAAAAATAAATCAAACAAAAATTAACGCAGATTCACAACTCATCTGTTTGTTGGACCCCAACTACCTTCACGTCGCACAAATCCTCTGTTCGGCTTCCCAACTACCATATGGTCGTATGCAATAATTAAACCAACGACAGACGAACGACAAGTTACAACAATCGAATAGAACGGATCTCGATTCTCCCGTTTCGCTTGCCACTAGCTGGTATTTATTTAGCTATGTAAACTCAATATTCATTTTACAATAAAACCAGGTTTGAAACAGCCGCACTGGATAAAGTTTAAACAAATAGATGTGAAGCGGCCATGAATTTCATGACCCAACCACATTTCACACTTAAACTGCCGAATTTCATCGCAGAACCAAAGCAAATTTGAAGTTTTTTTTTAGGTTCGCGAATTTCAAACCTCAAGGTTCAAAATTGGCAAACCCTGTGACATAGCTTCACCTAATCGTGTGACTTAGCCGCGGGGTCTTTTTCCTTGCCGAGTCCCGCCAAGTATATGCCAAGTCTCAGCGAGTTTGACAAGTGCACCGAGTTGGACGAGTTTTCCCATGAGTATTGTGCGATTACTCGTCCTGGGTGCTGACTCGGGCAGACTCCCGAGTCTCCAACGAGTCGTGCTTCACTAATCTTAGGTTTGAAGACAGGTTAAATGGGGCATCTAACTTCCTTGCATGGAAGGAAAGAGTTGTCTTCTTGTTAAAAGAGCATGATCTTGGGGGATTGTGGATAAGTTGATATGGCAGCCTATGAGAAAAAAGAGATCAAGGCCCAAAGAGTGATCCTAGATGCTATGAAGGATCATTTGATTCCTCATGTGGCAGAGAAGACAACAACCCATGCTATGTACAAAGCTCTAGTGGACTTGTTCCAAAGTGACAACATGAACAAGAAGTTGATTTTGAGAAGCAAGATCATAGATGTCCAAACGTTGAAGACGGATAATGTTACCAGTTACCTCATGAGGATCACCCAAATTTGTGATCAACTTGTAGCTGTTAGGGAGAAGGTTCTCGATGTAGAACACGTGAATGTGGCACTGAATGGTTTCCTTAAGTCTTGGGATCCATTTGTCAAGGGGGTTGTAACTTGTGAAAATATCACAGATTGGTAGAGGCTTTGGGATGATTGCATCCAAGAAGAGACTCGAGAGGAGTCTAAAGCATGCAAGCAGGAACATGATGAGGAGGTGAACTTGGCTCTGGTCAGCAAGGCAAGAAAGAGCAAAGGACAAGGTTCCAAGGGTAATAGCGAAGGAGCATCCACACAACCAAGGAAGAAAGACTCGAGTAAAATCAAGTGCTTTATTTGCCACAAGAATGGGCACTATGCCTCACAGACTACAGTGTCTAGAGAAGAAGGAGATAGCAGCATCGGCAAAGGCACAAATGGATCATTTTGCAAAGGACTTTGCACTAGTCTCCTGCCTCACCACCTACACCAACACAAGGAGTGCATGGTACTTGATAGTGGTGCAATGCATCACATGACCGAAGCACGAGAGCTTTATGGTAGTCTAACAGAGGACTCGTAAACCCATGTGGAGCTTGGTGATGATGCCAAGTATGCAGTGAGAGGGGCAGAAACTATTTGGCTCCCACTTGAGTCAAGAGGTTTGTTGGAGGCCCAAGAGGTGCTTTGGGTGCCAAGCTAAAGAAGAATTTGCTCTCATTATCAGTTTTCGAGGACAAGGGTTTTGCCATCACAATCAAGAAGGGCAAGTATCCATACATCCAGAGGGAGCTATCCCAAACACAGCAATGAGACTTGGGGTTAGAGAGGGCAAGCTATACAAGTTGAAGGGAAAACTTGTAGGTGGATCCAAGGAGATCTTGGATCATGGATCAATGTCAGTGACAAAGGACACAGAGCAAAAGGCTCCTGTGCGCGAGCAAAGTTCACAGATTCCCAGTGTGGGGAGTCAACCTTCAATAGAAAGAGGGAGTTAAGCCCCTTTCAGTTCTGTCAAAAAACCTAGTTAGTACGAGATAACATTAAAGGATGCTCAGGAGCAACCTAAGGCTCCTAAGAACACTGTTCGGGAGAGCTAGCCTCTGAAGATTCATATGGCACTCATGTGCATCGTCATTGATGATGAGCCTTCCAGTTTTGAAAAATCAGTAGATCAGCAAGTACGGCAGGATGCTATGGTGCAAAATGATGTACAGGATCGGAGAAAGAACAAATTCTAGGTGGCTCTTCTAGTAATACCTTCCTCGCTAAGAGGGAGTGTTGATGTTTTGTAGCTTGCGCAGGTATTTCCATGGGGTGGGTGTCTTACCTATGGTAATCGTCCCAATGACCTCTCAGGCACTTGGGAAATTCACTTGAATTAAAGGACTTATTAATGTGAATGCCATTTTATAAGTAATTGGGGTTAATTTGGAAAAAAGCCTAAGTTTTGGGGCTTTATTGATTCAAGTTAATCAAATGAATCTTATCCCTTGATCTCAAGTGAGTGAGATCTAATCTCAGCCATTGGACTTGGAGTTTTGGTCCAACGCAAAAGTATAAAAGAGAGCTAAGGGGAGAGGAGAAAGACACATGAGAGAAAGACTCAAGCATTGAGTGGAAAATTAGGAGAAGGAATTTATGGTTTCAGTCTCTTAGGCAATGGTGGAGAAAGACTTTCATCCAAGGAGGGAAAAAGAAGGACTTTCTAATTTCCAAACCAAGGGGAAAAGATGACAACAATCTGAGCAACATGCAGTTGAACCAGCAGGGTAGAGGCATCTGAACAAGAAAAACAGCAAGCAAAAGTGCAACACGCAACTATGCAGATTTTGTACAGCCGTACAGACAGAACGTACAGACATATATGTGCAGTACCATACATTACAGATCTGTACGAATTCATATAACCATATGGACAAAAAAGTACGGGCCACAGAAAAATATTTGGAGGGGTTTTAGGGGAGATCATCTTAAGGGCAGATTTTGCCAAGCTTGCTGTGTAATTTTCAGGGCCATTTTCCGAGGAAGGAGCCCTTGTAAGCTTGGATTATTATTTAATGAAAAGTTGATTTTGAAAGGCAGAAGTCTAAATGTGTATTTTATGATATGTTTTCTAGTTTGCTTCCGTTGTTTTGATTATTGTTGTTAGATTTCAGAAGGTATAAAATACCCAATGCGTTGAAATTAATTTTAAACAAAGAAATACACTAGGAATTATTTCATCTAGTGTTGAAATCAAAAAAATCAACATCAATAGGATAGGATTGCATCTCATTTGATTGACTGAATTACATTTGCATATGCATTGCATTTGATTTACATCTTTATTTTATGTATTTGATTGAGTGGCATTTTATTTCATGGACATTGCCTTACTTTATGAATAAGACTAATCCATTGGTTTCATTATGCTTTCCAACTTTGACTTATGTAAATAGAGACAAGGCACTTGTGTCGTCATCCCTTGATAGGATTTGGTCTGCACTTGTGTGGGATTGTGTAGGAGACAGGTTTGAAATTTTGAAGTTCTCATGCACTATCACATAGAGTACATGTCCCACGGTTGGATCCAGATGCTGCCCCTCTTTCAGCAAGGGGTGACCTTGATCAGTGGTTCCTAAGATGAAATCTATGGCTTCCCCATAGATTGTTGGTCAGAGGCCTTTCAACATTATCAGATGGTCCATGTGCCTTGGATGTGCCTAGTCAGAGACTGTGTTCAATTTTCTTAGTGTTGTGACATCTCTAACCCTCATTGACTCATGGCATGTTTTCTTGTATGACAGTATGTTTGCATGGGATGTTACAATTATGCTCATATAATGATTCATGCACTTAAAACAATTACTCATGTGTTAGTATTTCCTTGGTGTGCTCTAACTTAGAAGTGTGTTAGTCCAAAGGTTAATTTGTACCTTAGTAACTAAGTTAAGTGATTTCATCCATTACATACAATTTCACCTAGCCATTTTTCATTTCACTAACCAATTCATCCATCCCCTTCATTTCCCACTTTGTTAATGATCTATCATCAATGATAACCTAAGGTCTCATGACTATTCCCATGTATGAATGCCTCAAATAAAGCTAAAAGAGTCTTGTACTCTCAAGGATGATGCTAATAAAGCTAAAAGAGTCTTGTACTCTCAAGGATGATGCTAATAAATGTAAATGCAAATGGAAAACTATGGGAAATACTCCCCCTTACAAAAATCCAGGTTCCTTTGTCCCAAGTTATCAAAGCCAAATCTAAAGCAAAAGGGACTAAGCCAATGAAAGGGCTATGAAATGCAAACAAATGAAATAACAAAAAAAGATGACGAGAAAGGGGATCCCAATAAAAAACCCATACACCACTTCCTTAGGCACGCTTGTGGAAGAAAAATCATAAATCCTAGCTCTTGAAAGTTAAGGATAGACATATCATTCTTATATTGCTATGATGGTTAATTCACAGACCCCCTTTCTTCACTATTAACTACTTCACTTCATGTACCCTCACTAGACATAGATAGCTAAGCAATGCACCTGAACTTAGGAGTCTCACATCTAATAAGGACTAAAAGGGTCACACCAATGTTAGACTAGATGACTAAAGGTTAAATAAGTCATTGAACTGTTAGAAAGGTATGATTGTAACATAATTTCAAGTATTATTTTCATGTTTGAAAGTATTGCCTAAGTTAAATGATGTGTTAACCTTTAGCACTAGAGTGATTTATCTTACACACATGCTATGACACTTGATCTAGTATGTTAGATGGTTATTAGGCACTTTCCTATGGAGCGCAAGAGTTGTTGAGCATTACACTTGATGTTTCCTAGCATTTTGATGGAGACATCTCCCTTCTACACACATTGGAGACCCTCATTCTTAGCATGTGGGAGCTTGGAGAGGCTTCTAGATCCTCCTCCTCTCACATTTGGACCTCGCTACTACACATTTGGACCAATATTACATCACATTTGGACCATTAAGGTTCACATTGGAGTTAGAGACTGGGTCATCCCTCTCTCATGGGAGATTGGGGACATGTTATTGAATATTTTGAGAAGAGAGTTCTAGGGGTTTGACCCTCCTAGGGTTTCCCCTTCCACTCGACACCTCCATTTGCTAGAGCACTCCCCATTTGAGGCATAATACACTCACTTTTGGCATCTTGTACCTTTGACATCACCTTGGGAGGCATATTGGAGCCACACGTGTGGCTAATCTATAGGAGCGCCCTAGCTTTTGGGCTTTGTCTATTGTGTATGGTTGCTTCTAGGACCATCTTGATGTGGAGCACTCCCCTCTTGAGCATGTATAGTATCATTTCCATGATCTTTGACTATGATTTGGTGATGCACCCCCCACCCCCTCTCTCTCTTGGGGATTTAGTTGTTGAGCATTGTTTATCAATTATTACTATCTTAGAGAGTCCCTGTAATAGAGCTAAGGTTTTGACACATTAAGTATTATTATATTGAGAAGAAAGTTAGATTTCTCTCTTACATAAGGGATCTCTTCCTCATTTGTAAAGTGTTATTGTTGTTGGAGAATAATACTATCACTTTGCACCTTTGGTTCTTTGTTCTCTTGGGACTTTCTTCATGTGAGGCACAGCTTGGTGGCTGAAAATTGAGGTAACTGGCTTCTTTTGGCCTTGTAAGGTCTATTAATCTAGTCCATAGAAGGCCAATCTTGCTCCATTTGTTTAAGTGTAAGAATCTTCTATACTTATATAATAATTTGGTTTTGTAACTTGATTATGTATTTGGTGTCTTAAGAGGGGTATTAATCAAGTTTGCATAGGCTAGGGGTGAACTAAATTTATAGATTGAAGGTGTATGCTAAGGTAACCTTTTCTTGGTGAATTTTGCAAGGAGCTTCAAGAGTTTGGGGTAGGAATTTGTCATGCTTTGCAGGGTTTCTATCCAAACACATACAAACAAGGCCCAAGGAGGATCCTCCAAAGACTCCATTTTGCCCAAGGGTTTGAAGGCACTAGTCTAAATCAGTGTTATCGGAACCGAACCGGAACAGGCAAAACCGGCCGGTCTGACCGGTTTACAAGGTTGGCCGGTCCGGTCAGCAAATTTTTTTGAAAAAACCGGATTTTTTTCCAGACCAAGTATGGAACCGGCTGGTCTGGACTGGGGACTCAGGAAACTCAAATATTTTTAAAAAACCAGAAAATAAAACTTTGCTGATGTACTTTGGAGCCTCTGATGTACTTTGGTCAGTTTACTGTGGCAGCAACAGTCAAGAAAGTTGAAGTCTGATTTTATTTAGCAGCAGCAAATTGAAGTTTGTAAAAGTTATTTTATCTCTGGGATTCGAGTTAAGGAATGCAACTGAGACAACCACAATAATAGGTTAAGCTTGCACAGTAAACAAGCCTGAGGTCAGCAAGTCCTGATTTTTGGAAGACAGACACGCAAGTTCATGAGCAGATTTTGTTTTGATGACTTGAGCAGACTTTTGATTGGGATGATTCCTTGATCACCCTCGATGTCTCACATGTTGGTATGTTTGTCTACAAAGTAATTTACTAACAATAATGACTCAGGAATTATAGTACACAGTGATATACACAAAGATGCATATATTATCAGTGATATGATGTTAGATGATGCCTATAATATTACACAGTGAAGTGATCAGATGCCTAGCATGTTACACAGTAGTATGCATATTGATGAATCAATGATGTTTACACAGTGATCAGATCTGTAATGATTCTTAGTAATTAGTTGCTACATAGTGATATAATGTGCTAGTGATTAGTCATTACACAGTGGGATATATAGATTGCAATGATGAAACTATGAATATGTTGTTACACAGAGATAAATGACAATGAACCGGCCGGTCTGGACTGGGGACTCAGGAAACTCAATTTTTTTTTTAAAAACCAGAAAATAAAACTTTGCTGATGTACTTTGGAGCCTCTTTGTTAATGTACTTTGGTTCAAAACCTCAGAGATGTATTGCACTAGGTGTTATTTTGGATATTTGCACCCATATTTGCTATATATATGAGAAACTTTGCATATTTTTGTATTAATGGTCTGGATTCATATGTATGCACATGAATATATATATGTTTTTCACAAAATATGAATATTTTATGTATTTTTTAGTCAGCCGGTTTTTTACCCGGTTTTTTGCCGGTTCCGGTCCGGTTCACATTTTGGGCTTCGCCGGTTCGATGACCGGTCCGGTTCCGATAACATTGGTCTAAATACTCCATCTCTTCAACCAAAATCAAAAACAATTATTTTCGTTTTTGTTTTGTTTAAGGGTTAAATCACATAATCTCATGGTTAAGAAAAACCTTTAGGATTTCTCCCTAAATAAGCCTAGATAAATTTTTGGTTCTTATTTCATCCTTTAGGCTTAATTTTTCCAAGTTCATTTCTGTTTCATTTCACTGGTTTATTTGCAGAAAAACAGAGATAAAATAACGGTCCCTAACTAGTCTTCAAATTTCATGTTTTACTCAAGGGTTACATGCTAGAAATAATCACTTAAATTGTTGGATTATAATTTTAAATTTTTTGCTGGTTTTAGTGGTTGGAATTGATTAGATTTGCATTTATACAATTCTGTAAATTATTACAATAAATACTCTTAATTCTGGAAAGTTTTTAGGCCATTCTAACATCTCTAAAATTCAAATTTTAGAAACTTAAATTTATGTATTATTTTGTCCTAGTTAAAATCTGAGGTCTCCTTAGTTTTCTTGCAAATTTTCTTACTGCAAAGTCACTAGAACAGCAAGCATAAATTTCTAAAAAAACTCACTTGGTTAATATAAATTTTCACTTGTTCAATTGCTCCTAATTGTTGACTAAAGTAGATTATTTTAATTCTCTTATGAATTTACTCTTGCATTGGATGTCATATAACAGCAAGTAAGCCTAAGTGTTTTATTTAGTTGATGTTGGTTCATAATCCTAGTTTTCTTTAAAGCACATTAGTTAAATAACTTCACATTTAAATTCTGGAAATCTCATTAGGTTTGATAGTTCAATAACAATTACTTAAACTCACATAATCATTGGCTAAGTGTTTATTGAATTATGGAATTTCCTGTTGAGCAACTTTATATTGTTTATCTTTCTATTATACAAGCTCTTGATGTCATTTTTATCTCATGTATTATGGATGCAAGAGGCAATGTTATTTTGATTAATTAATTTCAAGGTTGGGCATCTAAATTATAAAGGTTTTAACACCACATTTGGAAAATTGATTTCAGTCACTTCAATAAGTCTGGATACATTAATAAGTTTGGGCGACATCTTGTTTCAAAGATCCTTTCTCTCAAGCAAGGCCTCATTCAAAGCCTTAACTTCAAAATCTCTAGAGAACAACATCTAAGATAACTTGTCTCGTATTGCAATTTCACTTTTTATTCATGGCAATGAATTCACTTTTTATTCATGGCAATGAACCCACTTACTTAAAAATGTTTCACTTCCAAGTCTTGCAATTTATTGTTATCATCTCTCTTTCATAAGTGTTATTGCTAATGTTCATGGTTTATTTTACTTTACATCTGTGAGCAATCTCTTTCAAGTGTTTGATGTTGCTTTGATCTATTGGGAATTGTATAACTTGAATAGTTAAATGCTTATTTCGGAAAATTAACTTGACTCATTTTAACTAAGTTAACCTCCTTTCCCATAGCTCTCTCAAATCCTAATCTAATCAACCCTAGAGAAGCCTCCCTTGACATTAAGAGCTAGTCAAAAGAGTGGGAAGTTGGCACCAGGGTGATAGTGGTGCTTCCTTCCGAATTTGCTCTTGATAGCACTAGTGGATTGGGACTTTTCCACTTAAGTGCTAAATCAAGTTGTAACACTCTGATTGGGTCACACAAGTGAGATTAATCTGTTCCCTGATGAAATGTTTTGATACCAGGACTTCAGTTTTGGTTTGACTCACCACTTATCGGAATTCTCTAAGCAAGTTCCTCCATAAAGCATGCCAAATGGTGTTCGGCAATTGAGAAGAAAAGGTATACAGTGCATCATTCAGTCTTCTTTGTCTTAATATTTTCTCTTTCAAGGTCAAGATTCAACATCTCAAGGCACTCTAGTTATTTATGTTGTCCATGTGTTCAAGGTTGTCTTTAGCAGGATCTCTACGTTGGTTTTGAAGGCAGTTAATCCTCTATCTCTCAATCTTTTGCTCCTATCTTGGATTTTAGAGGTTTGGGGTTTTGTGGCCCAATTTATTAAATAATCTGTGGAACATGGCTTCTTTAGTCAGGACCCTCTTTCTTTCTCTTTGTTTGCTCATTGATCTTTGTTGTTCTCCCCTGTGGGGAGTTCCAAAACCTCAGAACTAGTGCTAAGCCCGAATTGGAACCGGAAGGGTAGTCCCTTCTTGATGTTATATGATGGCTTCAAAAGGGTCAGTTGGTGAAGGGATTGCAGAAATTCAAAAAATCTTTAGGATAATGACAAGTCAATTAGAAAGCATGCATCAAGCAATGGAGCATCTTAGCATCCACATGAAGAAACAAAAAGTGAAAGAAGCTATAGAAGCAAAGTTGAATGAGCAGGGCCTGAAATGTGACAAACTTGCCAGTGATTCAGAAATGCATTTCAATATCATCTTGGGGTTAACTCGTGGTTCTCAATCAGCAACCCGTCTTCCTTATATCTGCATATAGTTTCTGTCAAGGAAATAGCTGTTGGGGAGGAAACAGTCCAGCAGGCTGCTGTTGCATTCATAAACGAGCTGCAGTTCATGGGGATCATGGCATGGATTGGGAAAATGCCTCCATGGAAGAAGCCCATAGTGGGCACAGATTTGGCTCATATTAGTCCTGTTTATGGTTTTTATGTGTGAAATTTTGCTTGGCCAGTTTGTAAGAATTTACAGTTTTAGATTTTGGAATCAATTTCTAGATTTAGGATTTTTTAGTTCTCTGATGAAAAACCATGTATATTGGTTTAGCTCGGCAGAGCTCTTTTTTGACATTTTGAATCTATGTAACTTTGGATGTTTGATTGATCCGCAGTCCTCTTTTTTAAATATAAACATTATCTGTTTCCGTAATATATAATATATATCATTATGTATTGAAGTTTCACTGATGAATTCTTTCATTTTTGCTTTATATGTGAGTGGTTAGTATTATGGCTTCTGGCTTTCTGATGATATTTGGCATCTAAATGTTTAGAATGTAGATTTTGATTCAACTGTTCTTAAATATTTTGAATTTTCTAATTCTGCATGTATATCATTTATAAACGTGTAGTTTTATAAAATTATAAAATGTATATTGCTGCACCACGAATCTTTAAATTCAGGACAGCTTTCACGCCTGCACAATCCTTCTGGTGATTTAACACATACATAATTCATGTAAGCATGCATAAAATATTTTATAACTGCGTATGCACGTGAAAATAAACACAGGGTGGAAAAAAATTAAATGTTGCAGCAATACACGACAGGGATAGCCCAAGGTAGCTACCTATGTACCAAATGCATGTACTGTCGTCTCACCTATCTCATTGCACATTAAATTATTTTTAGTATCCTAAGATGGTTTGGATGGTTTAACCACCAAACTAACATTTACTTTAAACTTTAACATTAGCAATACCACTAACATGTTGTTACAACCATGGTCACTTCATACTAATATACTAATAATAACTTTGGCAATGAAGCTCGTTATATTCTCCTCCAATATCCACGAGGATAAATCCCCATGGCGTGTTTTAGTAAAGTGTGATTGTGTAATAATTTGAGCCAATACAATACTTCCTTGAGTTGGTTCTTTAAGGTCGGACTGCAGTATCTGGTAAAGTTAAACTAAACATTAGTGCAAGAGAATCAAATTAAGTGTATACCATACATTCACATGACCAACAAGACTAAGGTGGTCAATATATAAACGTACAAGTTAAAAATACAAGCTTTATTAGGTTGAAAACATCATTGCACTTCTGGGAATCTCATTATGGAACTTCTCCACAGGTCTGATAAAAAACTTGATGTTAGGAAGATTAAACAATTTGTCTATCCCCGTCAAGCTAAATTTGGGCAGTGAACACTAAGATAATATCTGTTTTCTTAAGCTGGCGATGATAAGATGAGCAAGTGGATCTTCCTAAGTTGAGTACCAGTAGTCATAATAAGCTTGTATCAGTCTTATATTCAAAGCACCCAATACGCTCTTTACAAGGTTTGCCTTGTGGTGGACTACACTACAAGGTTAAGCAGCCATTGTGGACATCACAATCCATGGTAACAGCATGGAGTGAGTTATGTCTGAGCTCTCAAAATCAAAATTAAATTACGTTATCGCATTAACAGGGAATCAGATGATTCCACTGTGTCTTTTCATGAAGAAACGTGGACTCCAGTGTCCACTACCTGGTCCAAATAAAATCTACGTATGAATAGGACAAGTAATTTTGGTATGTTTTTCATTGACTGCCTGTCTCTGACAAGTGGGTGAAAATGTGATTGGTAGAGAGTAAATCAAGATGTGGCATTTGGCCCAACACTACTGTCGCTTATGAAACCTGGGTAGTCTTTGTACTTGTGAATATCAATACACACCAAAAAACCAAACCGGGGTTCAATACTACAGACATTTATGAAGCATGGGTGGTCTTTATGAACCAAAAGACCAAACCGGGGTTTAATACTATAGACATTTATGAAGCCTGGGTGGTCTTTATGAACAAAGACCAAACCGGGCTCTTTCGTGAGGCACTCGCTTTCCATTGGCTGTGTCATGTGCTGGCACAGATGCGCCTCAGTGAAAATTGAAGCCGGAACCCCCGGAAACAGACCCTGGCTAATATCAAGATAGCAGCACATAAAGGCAAGAAAGAAGAAAACCCAAATAAAGGCAAAGCCTTATAAGGAACACATTTGAAGCGAACCAAAACAGAAAACTAAAAGCATCGGCATAGCAGCAGATAAAGAAAACATTTTTAAGAAGCATTGGCTTACCTGGTTACGAGATCCGGGCAAGGGGAAATGCTGTGAAGATGAGCGGTTGGAGCAAGCTCTGAACTGCTGCCACGAGTCATCCATGGCTTCCAGGCCTCTTATGTACTTAACCTGTACCGATTTTAAGAGCGTCTTCCCTCACTTTAACTGCATTTTGGCTCCCCCCAATGCCAAGGGCCATTGCAGCAGCAAATGAACACCAAATCCTTCAATGCACACATCAAAATAACCCGAATCCAAAGGCGATAACCATTGCCGATTCCTCGCGCGCTGAATCGATGAAACGAAATAATGAAGAGGGGAGTTAATTGGAGAATGGATTAAACATGTGAGGATATTGAGCTCAAACCCCGGCTAGATAAAAGGAGAAATTATAAAGAGCTGTTGATAAAAGGGAAAAAGAAAGGACTAACCCTTCGAGGGAACAGGACAAACATCACAGAAAACCCCTTCCCCACCAGTGTGAAAGGGTACTTTCACAAACCTGTACATACAGGTGGCACGTGTAGCATGCCTACCTGGTCAAGCCCATCGTCCTCAGGTAGAACCCCGGATCTTCAATCGCGGCCGTTAGTGTCCTCTCTGGATGGTTGAGATCGTAGCAGTGGAACGCTCTCCTCGACCGTTGGATGGGAGATCGGACGGCTAGAGGGGCTCATAAGCTCCGCCGGCGAACAGGTTTCAGGGTAGAATCTAGACCGTCCAATCTCTCGGACTGAATGAAGTGGCACCCCGCAGAAGGCTGACACTGGACTGATTTATCCACAGGATTGACGCTGTTGAATTCGGAGACCGCGGGTTGACCTGTCTCTGTGCATTTTGTAATATGTGATAATTGCAATCGGGTTTTGTAAGTCCCAATGCTCTTTGAAACTTGCTCTAGATTTTTTTGTGTTTATTTTTATTTTTATTTGTTTATTTTAACGTTATTGAAATTGTGTTGGTAGTAAAAGTTTGCTTTTTTTTCATTTCTTTTAAATTTAAATTTATTATTAATAAAATATTATTTATTATACTAATAGATAGTTAAATTTATTTAATATCATGTGTTTTTTATTAATATTTTGGCTGAAATCATTTTTACAGGTTTCCTTATTTTTAAAAATATTTTGTTTATTAAACGATTTAACAAAATATACTCAATCATGGATTTATGGAAAATACTCGATGATAACAGCTTTGATATAATATAATTGATACCTCAATTGCATTTGCTTCACTAAATTATAGTTTTTGATATAACATAATTGATACCTCCATTGCATTTGCTTTACTAAACTATAGTTTTGATAATGTTTGAGATGGATCAATTTCATTATAATAAATCTATAATTATTTATAGTTTTGAGAATGTTTGAAATGTATCAATTTCATTATAATATCTTATATTTGAGTTGTTATAGTTTGACTCAATCATGGTTTTGATCATATTTGAGATGTATGAACTTCATTATAATATTTTATATTAAAGGGTGTTGTAAATTTTTGTTGACAAAAAATTTTATTTTTTTAAAAATGATTATATAAAATTATATTTGGATTTTTAAATAAATTTATATTTAGATGATATGTTTGGGAAACCCACATATTTGTTAAGGTAGAGGGTATTTAAAGAAAAAAAATAGTGAAATATTATGTTTTTTTTGGTAGAGTTTTGAATAGTAAAATTAAGAGTTTTTAAACATTATATTATTGGGATTTTTTCAGCTTAATATTATTGGAAGTTGGTTATATATTTTTTTATCAAATTGTTATTTTTCATTGTTGAAATTACATTTTTTATGACATAATTTAGAAATGGATTCAACGTCCTCAAATACAGTTCATGTTTTCGACAAAAATGAAATGATCTAAAACATGTGGCTAAAAAATGTCCAAATCATAACATGTTTATCCTATTGCCTAAACTTAAGATTGTGGTGCCTATGAAAGAAATAAAAGCATGCATTACATATGGTAAACAATCCATTATTTGTTATTATGATTGAGTTTTATTTTATTTTTATGGTACATGTCTCAACTTTTCTTTCATTTTAATTTATTAGATCTACATTATGTTCCACATCTCATCCATACTAAACTCTAAATTACACTTCACTTGATCTATGTCATGCCCAGGTGCACGCTGGGGACAACAGTCGACTGAATGAGTCGAGTACTGTTATGGCAGAAGCATATAAGAAGAAACAGCAAAGTAGGAAACACACTAGGTTGACAATAAATATACACACAGACAATATGCAAGAATTCGAACCAATTAATTACTGCTACTCCATGAAAGATGGAGGAGTCACGTGATGATCAGAAAGATGTCTATATTACATAATGTATATATAGAGGATGCTAAGACGTTTGGGTGACTACGCGCTACGTTCAGTTACAAGAAGTTATAATGGTCAGAAGTTCAATCGTCGTAGCGAACATGTCGGTTGAATATGTCGAGGCAAACCTGTCAAAGGCGAACATGTCGGTTGGCAAGGCGAACCTGTCCGCTGGCAAGGCGAACCTGTCGAAGGCGAACATGTCAGTTGCTGGTTGGATCATTCCTCCTTCCTTAAGAAACAATGGTCTCCATTGTGTATTCGTTTAGGTGAGGAAACTTGTCGACAACTTCATTAGCAGAGTACCATTTTCCTTGCGCAAGGAGTTGTCCAGCTTTAGCCACTTGAAACAAGGGAATGGAGTTTTTCCTTGTAAGGCGTATGCGTCGTCCCACAATGGTGTCACAAAGAAGAGGTTCCTGAACATCTGGATGGATGTCTTCGGGTTCCTGTTGTCTGCAAGTCGTTTTGTTCCAACAATGGTGCATGGTATGGTCAAAGTAGATCTACATTGAAAATTGGATGTAGGCCAAGGCATGCAGGAATGTTGAGCTGAAAAGCATTTTCTCCAGTCTGTTTAAGGATACGGTATGGACCATATCGCAAAGGTTTCATCTTTCTGTATGGAACAGTGAAGCGCTTCTTCTTTAGATGTAACCAGACTTTATCCCCAATTTGGAATGAATGAGGAATATGATGCTTATCGTGTTGGGACTTAGCTTTTGCATTTGCTCGTTGTAGCATTTCTTGTGCTTGCTTCTGGATGTTGTAGATTTGATCTCTAAACGTCAATGCTTTCTCCACTTCTCGTCCTTCGAATTCAGTGTCGTTCGATTGTGTCGAGGAACTGATTAAGTCGATAGGCGCTGAGGGTTGAAATCCGTAACATATCTCAAATGGACTCTTTCTTGTAGAGTTGTGTTGAGCATGAGTGTAGACGTGTTGTATGTATGGAAGGTTGGCATCCCATGTTCAACGATGCTTGTGGTTGTACATGCGAAGTAATTGTACGACTAAGCGATTTACAACTTTCGTCTATCCGTCTGTCTGTGGATGGAAGGCTGTTGACAAAGAAAGTCTTGTGTTGAGCTGCTGCCAAAGAGTTTGCCAAACGGTACTGACAAATCTAGCATTTCTGTCGAAAATAATGGTTGTCGGGAGGCCATAGTGTTTCCACACATGCTCAAATAAGAGTTGAACAGTCTGTTGTGATGTCGTGTCTTCTTGTATAGTATGAGTATAACCATCTTGGAAAATCTGTCAACTACTACTAGTATCGTGATGCTGATGTTTGGTAGTAGGATATCCCATCAAGTAATCCATAGAAATAGATTCCCATGGTCGACTAGGAACTGGAAGGGGTGTGTACAGTCCTTGTCATTGATTCAACGGTTTAGCAATGGCACAAACCAAGCACAATCGAATCTACTTATTAACGTCAAACTTAAGTGGGGGGCAGTAGAAATAATTTTGGAGGATAAAAAGTGTTTTTGTGACTCCAAAATGTCCTATAGTCTTGTTGTCGTGCGTGTCCTAGATGAGCTCCTGTCGATGCTCACTAGTCGATACATAAAGCTGCCCAAGCTTGTATATAAAAAAGTCTTTCAGGAAGTAGTCGAAAGTCGACAACTTGTCGTTCTGAAGTTGTCAATAGATTGTAGAAAAATGGCAGTCTACCGAATACAATTGCAGCCAAGTAGTGGTGTCATAACCCTGCATACTCATCAGTGTAGATAGTAGAGTCATGGGTGGTTTGCTAAGACAATCGATTGCGGCATTGGATTTGCCTTTTCAATACTTAATTACCAACTGAAATTGTTGCAAGTAATTAATCCACTTAAGTTGTCGGATTGTCTATAGTTTTGACTGAGTCGGAGTGAATTGCAAAGGCTTATGGTTAGTGAGGATGACCATTTCCCTGCCAAGAATGTAGTGTCTCCATTGCTTGAGAGCTTGCACAATGGCATACAGTTCTTTTTCATACATTGAGTAGCTTCTGACTATGTCGCTGAAAGTCTCGGAATGAAACACAACTGGGTGACCTGACTGAGTGATCACTGCGTCGAGGGCATAGTCTGATGCATCTGTCTCAATCTCAAAGGGCTGATGTAAATCAGGTAACACAAGTACTGGTGTAGTACAAAGCTTGTTTTTTATTTGTTCAAAAGCTTGTTGTTGTGTCGGTGTCCATTTGAAGAGAGTTTTCCCATTTCCTTTCGTCAACTGATTCAGAGGCCATGCAATGTGGCCGAAGCCAAGTATGAATCGTTGATAAAAATTTGCCAAACCAAGAAAACTTCTTATTTCATGAATGTTTTGAGGAATGGGCCAATTTTTGAAGATTTGTACTTTTTCTGGGTCGACATGAATGCCTGCAGAGTCAATTACATACCCCAAATACTTGATGTTGGTCATTGCAAATGAGCATTTGTCCATGTTCATATATAGCCGATGTTGCTAGAGAGTGTCAAAAACTTGTCGAAGTTGCTTGACATGTTCTTCCCATGATCAACTGAAAAATCAAGATATCTTCGAGATAAACAATGACACATTTACCGATGAAAGGTCGTAGAAAGTCATCCATATATCTCATGAAGATTGTAGGTGCATTGGTTAATCCGAAAGGCATGACTAACCATTCAAGCGATCCTTCCTTGGTTTTGAAATTCGTTTTCCATACATTGGTGGACTCGATTGGAATCTAGTGGTATCCCGACTTCAGGTCGAGTTTTGTAAAGAACTTAGCACCTTTTGAATTGTTGATGAGTTCGTCAATCCATGGAAGAGGGTATTTGTTCTTCACTGAAATTTTGTTGAGGGTCGATAGTCGATGCACATGCGCCAAGTCCCGTCTTTATTTGGAACTAAGACAACTGGACTTCCACAACAAGAGGAGCTAGGGTGGATATGACCCTTCTCGATAAAATCCTAGATTTGTCTATGAATCTCTTCATTTTCGAGAATGAATCTTCTGTAAACAGATGTGTTAGGTAATGAAGAACCAGGAACAAGTTCAATGGAGTGTTTTACCTAACAGTGCAGAGGTACTCTGTCTGGTGCTTGAAATATGTTCTGGTATTCTTCAAGAATGATGTTGATTTGTTGTTGTTGTTGAGAGCTGCGTTGGTCAGTGATTCGACTCGTTGCTGCAGTCTTCCTGGAATGTTGAGGCTTGATCATGATTAATGCGAACTTTTGAGCATGATTGATAAATTTCTTTGTTTGCTTGGCAGATATCATAGCAACCGTTGATGTGGTTTGTCGCTTTGGTATGCCATACCATTGGTTTCGGATTTTGACAATCACCTTCTGAGGTCGTGACTAATATGTACCGTGTCGATCCCATAGGTAGGGTTTACCGAATAGGGCGTCGGGTACGGAAAGCAGTGCCACGTCACATAGTACTTCATCTTCAAAAGGATTAATGAAGTAAACGAGTCAACATTATCATGTGATCCTTAGCTCCTACCCATCCTTCATCCAGCCGATATTGTAAGGCTGATAATTTGGAGTGGTGACAAGACCTAATTTCTTCACAAGATCTTCAGAAATGAAGTTCTTATGGCTACCATTATCCACAACCAGATGTAATGGATTGTTCTAAACCCGTATCCTTGTATGGAATAGGCGCTCTCATTCCTCCTCATCAACGATGGTTGAGGCTATTGGAGTAGTTGAGGTCGAGGCGACGAGAGTTGATGCATCTGGATCAAATTCTACCAGGGTTCTGTCGGATGTTGACAATTTTTCCAAAAATGTCTTACAAGCTTTGCATTCTGGCGTATCATGCCATGATGAACTGTGATAATCACACCATTTCCCGGTAGGGTTCTGTTTGTTGCGATCCCTTTTGTCTTTCTCAAAGTTCTTATTTTGATGTTCAGGATTTGGTGGAGTCTGCTGAGAAGAATTCTTGAACTTGTTGGAGTTGGTTGGCGACTTCTTGTCGAATGTTCGACATGTTGGCTTGTTCGTGAAATGTATTTACCCTTTTTGTTTAGCTTCAAGCTTGTTGGCGTAATGAAATGCATCCACAAGCATGCTGATAGTCAGAAACTCCATCTCTTACTGAATGTATGGGGACAAACCACTGACGTACTTCAGGACATGCAATTTCTCTTCTTCTTGGATGCCAATTCTACCCATGAGTCGGTAGAACTTGTCAATGTAACTCGATATGGATTGGTCTTTCCACTGCCTTAGTTGTTGCCACTTCTTATACTGTTGTTCAAGATACTTGGGCGGTTAGAACTCCTTTCGGACATATTCGACAAATTTTTCCCATGTGTCTTTGGGGTCTTCTTCTTTTTCCATCTATGTCAATAGATTCTCCCACCAGCAGTGTACGGAGGTTGAAATCTTCAAGGACGCAATGGTGATCTTTTCTACTTCGGAGAGCTGATTTACTGCGTAGTAAGATTCCAATTGTTGTACCCAGTTATCGACAGATTCTGTGTCAATCTTGCCTTAATGGTTCAATATGTCTAGATTCATTTGCACTTTAAAGGGGATGATTTTATTGAAGTGAGGACGCGTCGATAATTCCTCGGAGTTCACACTGACTCTTAGGAAAATCTCGCTGAACTAGGTGAACATTTCGGTTCACTGGCGAGCCAGTGATTTTTCTATGAGTTGCTTTGTCTCATTAGTTGCATGTCTATTGTCTCCTTCTTCAGCCATCTTTTTTGAAGTCGAAGGAAGTGTCTTCTTGTGTTGCTGAGTTTGCGAGCATGTTTTAACAAGCATAAGTTAAATAACTTTGATGGAAGTGCTTATGTAACTTAAGCTCTGAATGAAATCTTGCTCTGATACCAATGATCTAGGTCATGCCCAGGTGCACGTTGGGGACAACAGTCGACTGAATGAGTCGAGTACTATTATGTCGGAAGCATATAAGAAGAAACAACAAATTAGGAAACACACTAGGTCAACAAGAAATATACACACAAACAATATGCAAGAATTCAAACCAATTTATTACTTTTGCTCCATGAAAGATGGAGGAGTCAGATGATGATCAGAAAGATGTCTATATTACATAATGTACATGCTTATATAGAGGATGTTGAGACATTTGGGTGACTACCCGCTACATTCATTTACAAGAAGTTATAACGGTCAGAAGTTCAACCGTCACAACGAACTTGTCGACTGAACATGTCGAGGTGAACCTGTCGGCTGGCAAGGCGAACCTGTCGGCTGGCAAGGCAAACCTGTCGGATGGCAAGGCGAACCTGTCGGCTGGCAAGGCGAACCTGTCGATTGCTGGTTGGATCATCACTTTTCTTGTTGTATTAGTTAAATGAAAGACAACCTACTTTATGTAGGTATCTTGAGGTATGAATAATCATTCAATAACATTGAGAGACCACATAATGAAGTGGTTAATTGGATGGGAAATGAGAGACCACATAATGAAGTGGTTAATTAGATGGGAAATAAAGATGTTGATAGAATAGGAGTGAAAGAGTCCATTAAGGTAATGAATAGATGGGATGAAATTTATACCTTCATATAACAACTTGATAACCTATGATCTAGTTAAGATTTCCCACCCATTGTTAGGAAAGGAGGTCCACTTAATGAGACTCTAGTGAAACTAATAAGGAACGAGGGAAATAGATTGGGCAGGTTTACGATGGCATGTTTTCTCACAGCCCAAAGCCATAATTTCTACCATCAATGCATCATATGGGATGGACAAGGTATTATCTGAGCATGTGAGTGGCTTCTACACTCCGAAACCGTGACATATCCTTTATGAGCATCATTTAATAATGGCTAATATCTAATGAGTCCACTTAGCATTCATTGCATTAGTTGATGCTCGTATGGGTGAAGAAGTGGGATTGAAACAAATGAAATGAATCACATAGCATCAATTATCACCTATAATACTTGAACGTGTTACCAATAATTCCCAAGAAGGTCACTCATCCCAAGACTCCTAGTTGAAGTGTGCCTAACTATGGTATTTGTTTCCACGGTGAAGCATCCAACTAAGCTTTTCATCCCAAATGAAAAACCTTAGAAAGCATTGTGCCTTGTGAACCCTTCAGTAAAAGCTCTCTACTCTTTGTTTAAGAGCGAGAGGCCTCCAAAATCCTACATTATGATATATCATTCTTCTAGAATCAAACAAGTAGAGTGTTTAAAGGCTTTCATATTTTACTCGTATTGCATGAGCATCATTCACTAATGTAAATTTCTTGTGAGCTTAAATAGTCCACCTAGTACTCATCTCACCAAATGATGCCCATGGGGGTGAAGAAGCAAGTTTGAAATGAGTGAACTGGATTACATATCATCAATCATCGCCTATAAAACTTATACCCAATAACCATGAGTTTCAAGGAAAATTACCCATCTCAAATCTCATCTAACTCAAGTATACTTAGCCATAGAGTTTCGCCTCATAATTAATCCCACTTAACTTGACCTTAACAAATATTATGGCTTATAAAATAATTCAATGTATTATCTTTGAAAAAATAATATATCCAAGTATCATCTCATATTCTGCAATCCTGAGCCATTATTATGTAAATTTTGAATGTTTTAATGTTGGAGTATAGAACCCAACTCGTAACCAAAACACAAAGATTAGAGTGGGAGGCTACCCACAATTATTTTATATAAATTTTAAAATAAAATAGAATAATATGGAGCGATAATAAGCCAAGGTTGGAAGGCAAGGAGATGACAATTGGTAATTTCAAGATAGTATAGAGACTGACTTATAACTAAATATAAAAAAAGGTTATTTTATAGGTTGGATGATTGGGTAGTAGGCTATTATCCCCACCAAATATAAAAACTCACGACTATACATACATAACACTTATAGAAGTATCAAAATTTTCAGTAAAAAAAACAAACTAAACATTAAAAAAAAACCCAAAATGGAGCACAACTATTTCATGGTTCTCCAAAATATTTGAGTAAAATTTAAAACACTAATAATACTAATGAAGGACAACATAGAAACCATGGACCATAAAATAGCAAAATCAAAAGTTTTTTTCGAGGAGAAAAACAGCGATTCCTTGTTATTATTATAATCAAAGGTAACCTGTTTACTGCAGCAGGTGAACAGTACAAAAGTAGTCAGCCAATGACCAGTTAACCCTCCTATTCAAAAAGTAGACATAATGTCTAGTACACTAAAATGGCAAAATCGAAAGGTTGCATGAGGAATGACAATTTGCATGTCAACGCGCCATTGAATTACAACTTTGTGGACCTTGGAGTGTAAAGTTCCAACACACATTTCGTGACTCGAGGGAGACATGACTAATATTATAGCAAGGTTATAGGTTGAACACATATATGGTCAACAAATATTGGATTGTAACTTATAAGGTTTTACAATTGATAAAAGAAAAAAATTAACCGTTTAGTCCAAGCTTGCTTGTCCTCTTTCATTATAATGTTTTTCTCTCCTCGCATGTAACTTAAGGCCAACCACCGAGTGCACACTAGAAACTAAATTTGGCATTGGTGATGACGATGGCTTGATGCTTGTAGTGGATAAATTCATACATATCTTGTTCAATATATAATGCAGTTCGTTAGAAACTTATGTGATAATGATCCTAAACTTCATGGGGTCATGGTTATGTTTCATGTAATTGGTGAATATTATATGCTTTGGTTCACTAATGACTTTGTTGTGGTGATAATATAAATGGTTATTTATGTTATTTTATTTGTATTTATTTGTTATTCATTTATCGGATTAATTTTATGTTATTTATGGTATTATATCTTGATGTAATAATAATAATAATTTATTTTTAAGATTATTGTTTAGTTAGGCAATAATGTAGTGTATGAGATCTTTTTATTTGTGTAGCAAGGGCTTTTATTTGTTGAGCGATTTGACTACTAAAGTCTATAAATGTATACATACCCTACCACCCTTCGAATTTGAACCTATGAACTTCTAGGAGAAAACACATGTTGTTAACTGTTAGGCCCACAAGTTGTTGGTGATAAGAAGGTGAAAATCTCATTCTCAACATGACAATTAAGATGTGGAAGGGTTTGCCCTTGTAACATTTATGTAGTCCTTATACTTGCAACAACATACTAATTATTAGTTGAATAAGATAAGTTTGAAAGCAAGTAGTATTAAGTTTGAATGTTATCAACATATTATGAAGTGTTATTACTAGAACTTGTCCTTATCCTTGAAGGTGCAAAGATTCATACAAATTCCCACTTGCCTTACAAATTCCTTTAATTTCAATGAATATTTGGGGTTTTTTACAGAAGAAAAATAGTCATTCCTTGATATTCAAAATGAATCAAAGGTAACAAGTACAAAAACAAGATAAGAGAATCTTAGCATAACATAGAGAGAGAGCAGCAAAAATTCTCTCTAAGGATACCATACCTCACTAAGGAGATCAATCAATGCAATACTCTCAAAAGATACCCACCCAACATATCTATAGAAAGAACATTAAGAACCCAGTCAGTTTATCCAAGGAAGCACTAGGGGTGAGTGAGACAGCTCCAACCCCTAAGGGAACACGAAATGGGAGCACACTCCCAAAAGAGTATCAAAACATAGAAGCCCCCAAAACAACACAAGAGAGGGTCCACTTATCAAAAGGAAACAACTTTAAGAAGTTGTAAAATGCCTTTTCCAATGACTTCTCCTTCTGAAAGTTCTGAAAAGGAGAGAAGGCCAACCCTTAAAGAAAGTGCTTCATTGGATAACCAGTCAGCACTCTTATTGTGCTCTCTATAGATATGTCTAAAGTCAAGGGAGATAAAAGTAGATTTAATGTCCTTAATGTGGTCACACCAATAGTCCAAGTTCAGAGCTTAAAGAGATGCCTCTGTGTTTTCCCAATTGATGACCACAGAGGAATCTCCACATACATGAAGAGCAGGCAACCCCATAGATGAACAGAAAGAGGTTGCATCCTCAGCTGAAAGAAAGGAAGGGTACAACCTTATAACCTTGAGTTGGTAAGATATGGGAGTGTTACCCTCATTCATCGGCATAGAGGAGAAGTAATCTTTCCCCAACGATCTTAAAAGAGCAGCATCACTAACCAAATCTCATGCATTGTTCCTCGATGCCCATATGGCATTAAAGTTTCTTCTAGCCGAAGCCATGGTGTGAATTTTTTTTGTATTGGCATCCCATGATTGATCCAATCAACCCCGCTTTTCAGTTTCCAAGAGAGCACCTCATGTGAGAGCAACTTTTCTTTTTGACTCTTCAGAAGGGATAAACGATGAGCACTAACTGTAGAAAATATGCCCGAAGGACAAGACTCAAAGAGAGCCTTGATCTCAGACTCAATATCATCAAGGTCTTTACCTTTCTTCCTCTGTTGCATCTTTTCCCATCCTTAAACCACTCCTTTGAGTCTTTATAAGCTTGAAAACCAGGCATGACATATCACCATCAACAGAAAGCGGAGCATTAGCACGCCAAGAAGATTCCACAATAGGTGGAAAGTCTACATCCAGTAACCATGCGAAATTAAATTTAAAGGGATAAGTATGTTTGAAAGAAAAATCATCCCATTCCATGCAGATCATGAAGTGTTTTGATATTTCAGAGGGTCGGGACCAAGTTCTATAACGAGGCAAAAGAGGCAAAAGAAGGTTAGAGGCTAGAAACCGGTCCAATCTTTTGCTAATGCCATTCCCCCCAGTACAACTGTTGCGCCAGGTAGGGCCCGCAAAAGAAGGAGAAAGACCAACAAGATTAGAGTTGGCAAGAAGTTGTGAAAAGAAAGAGGCTAAGGGATCAATGCGAGCCCTAGAACCCCAAATCTCAGCATCGGAAAGGGTGAAATTAAGGTCCCTAATAACTAATAGGTTGGGAAGGTCCAGGATACCCCCAACACAACAAAAGTCCTCCCTATGGAGATAAGGACCGTAACAATTGAGCACGGAGAGCTCAACATCAAGACCCCTGAATCTCACTTTAACAAGAATTCCAACACAAGTAGAGAAGGCTTTGCAGAGAACAATGAGAGGACTCCACCTAGTTAATAAACCCCCTAAGAGACTAATAGAACCAATAGCACAAAATTCTCATCCCGACATCATCTTAGCAAAGATAAGAAGGGCATGATGGTAGTCGCACATGATTTCTTGGAGAAAGACCATATTCGGCTTAAGATCCAAAAGCAGTAAACGCAGGTCCTTTTGTTTGGAAAGCCCCCCAAACCCTCAAATGTTCAAAGAGAGCAGTTTCATGAGGAACCCAAAACAAAGGGCAACGCTGCTCTAAGCACTCGAAAAGAGGAAGGACTGGGAGAAGGGGAATAATCTCTAACTACATCCTTGATATACACTGGAATAGGAGTAACAATGTCCTCCTTTTCAGAAATTCCGACTAACATCGATGGCTTCGGTTTCCTTGAACGCCGAATAGTAGCATTTTCAAATCTGATTTAGTCTAGAGGGAGGGTTGAGGGTGAGAGGGTGGATTTATCAGTAAAAATGGAGAGTGAACTCAAAAGGGTTGGGTTAGAGAAGGAGGGAAAATCATGGGGACTAGCCGACCTAGAGATAGGCAAGTGGGAAACAAGGGGAAGCGGAGGGAAGCCGGTAGAGTTAAACAAGGGGACTTCCAACTGATCCACAATAGGAAGAGGATTGTCCAAGACCAAAGAACTAGGGAGAGAACCATCAACATCCTGATCAAGCTAACAAGAAGCATTGGAAGGGGTTGCGACAACCACATTTAAGGGAGGATCATCAAGATGAGGCACAATAGGGTCACAAGCCATATCAGTCCCACCTAAACTCGACTGTCTAACAGGATCCAAAGATGACAGAGTCGGTTTACTATTACTGAAACAAGCTAAATTTTCCACATCTTCAATAAACGAGAGTTCACCTTTGGTCAAATCTTCGTAAAGAGTAGGAGAGACAGATTCATACATACCTTTCAGACTTAAAGAAGAAGAGGGGTCTTCGAAGGGATTGTCAAATACTTGGGGTGAGTGGGGAAGAGGTTCTACCCTTCTCTGAGAATGACCATGAAGAAGAGAAGGGAAAGCATGGTGGAGGTGACCCATCTCGTGGAAAAATTTGCAGCGGAACAACACATTCTAGTAGTCCAGCCTCTGAAAAATGGACAAATCATTATAAATGATGTCAATATTGGCCAATAGACAGCACAAGATATCAGTTTCCACCAGTACCTGGGCCATACGCTTGTCGAAGGAGTGAAGAAAATTTTCATCCAACGCCATGAAGCGCCCTAAGGTATTCCAAATACCTATCAATATATCTTTGTTCCAGAGCGGTAGTGGAAGTGTTGGGAGGAGGACCCAGAGGTGTCTTTTTTTTAGACGTTCCCAAAGCGAGTCGAAGTTGAAGTGCCAATGACCAAGCATTAGGGAGCCTTTTCTAATAGTCCACAAAGAACTAAGAATAAGGGAAGCGTCCTTGTCTTCCAAAAAGGAAAATACCAACCATTTTTTTGCTAACAGACTGATAGACAGGACATAGTCAAAAAGAGGCTTCAATCAAAGCATAGCCCATTCGACCCACTCGCCTTTGTCCATACTACAATATTCCAAGTGAACTACCAAGGCTCTACAACAAACAACTTCCACTTTATCCATATACGCGTCCTTTCCCAACACAAAGCTCAGTTTCGCCTCGATTGCCCTTATAGCTTTGGACTTCCACCGAGAGTGAAAGTAAGAAGGGATGTGACTTGCTCATGCCGCAACCCTCCTCTCCCAGAGGAAGGTTGTTCAAAGGCCATAGGCCCGCAAAGAAAAGAACCGCCAAAAAGAGAAACCAGAAAACAATCCAACAAACCTGAATAACATATTCAAAGAAGAAAAACCACAAACCGTCGAAGCAAGGTTAGTTTGAAACTCGAAACCACCAACCAACTCAGAACGAAAACAACCAAAAGCGGTTACGACTTACAGAAAAAAAAAAAAAAAAACACATAAGAACCGACAAGACTCTATCCAGACAGAAACATTGACCAGAGACTGCAGATACCTGATCAACAAAGGAGGAAACAATAGTGGCATGGGAAGTGAAAAACAAAACCCTAAACTCAACATAAAACCCTAAAGGGACTCATGAAAAGACCCGACACAGGAAACGCGGGCCCAAACAGTAAGAGCAACACCACTGAACCCTCTAGAACAAAGCACCAGATAAAATTCCCACTTTTTTATAACATGGTTGGTACTAAGTCCCCCTCTGGGAGGATGGACTCCATGTGACAAATAACCAAACATCTTGTATGGACAGAGAGAAAGGTAAACAAAGCTGCACAAAAAGCAACATACAGGCTGACGAAGAATCCCTAAAGGTCGAGTAAAAAAAGACTTACCGGTATAGAAATAGTGAGCCTAACGGAGAGCCCTCGAACTCAGTAGAGGGAGCTGCTCTCAAGGAAAACAACCAAAAGAAGCCCCGGACAATGCACTAGGGTTTCAAGAGTTACGCCAATGTTTGCATTTATAAATATAATTATGTTATTTATTCACATGTATTTATCTATATCTCCTTCTATACAAATTTTTACTTATTTTATAAATTCCTATCTAATCTTTTTGGATTTTTACATTTATACATGTAATTGAGTGAAATGGTAATTTTCAAATTGTTTTTTATTTCTCTTATAGTGTTTAATTAACATTTCTTCCTAAATCCATTAATCCAATCTATAAGAACACTATAAGAACAAATGATTTGTCAAAAATAAACTTCATCTCTAATGCGAAATGATTTTTGGGCCAACAAATAACATTTGAGACAATTATATATGTAATAAATACATTATAAATAATAAAATTAATAAACAATTCATTCTTAATAGGTGGTTGATTACAAGTTGAAATTTTCATTAAAAAGTAAATAAAAATATATAATTTTAAGCAAAACAAAATTTTGATTACACTGAGAGTAGCAAGGTGCTATGTAGCCTAATGGAGGAGATGTTGTAACATTACGTTTACAAAAAATAAAGAGTAATTAACCAAATCCATGACGTCTCATAAAATAAAAAATAAATTAAAAACAACATAGATCCATCTTAAGATCAGATCTATTAAACACCAAGAGGGATCCAATTTCTTGAGGTATAAAAAATTTAAGATGAGAAAAATTTACGCCTCAAGAAATTGGATCCCTCCCTATGCTTGGTAGATATGGATTTAAGATTGATGTATATTGGTTATATTACGAAGAAATAACAATAATAAAGAAGCATAAGATTTTATCATATTATAATTGGATAAATATAATAAGAGAAGTAAGTTGCAACGGCCCTGCGTAAAGTTGGAGGCATTAACAAGAAGCAATTGCATGAACAATGCAATAAAGGAAATAATAATAATAAAAGAGCAACATAAGATATGGCAAAAAAGTAGAGGCAATGAGGCAAGTTGATCTTGCAAAGAAAAGAATAAAGCATTTGTATAATGGTATGTTGGTGTTGGTAGCTTCGAGAGGTCTCATCCTCAAGTCGGCCTTAAGAAGAAATAAACAAAAAATAATTATTATTATTGTGAAGACAAGTCGACCCCACAACAAAAGTGAAAAAGGCAACATGAAAAAGAATAAATAGGATGGACACCTCCTCGTTCTCACCTAGCAAGTTTGCTCCACAAGAAGGAAGTTTCCTCAATCAAGAAGAAGATTGTTTTATGGGGTTGCTATCTTTGGGGTTATTCTTCTATGTGATTACTCATGTATCTAGATGTACATTGTATCTTGAATTATATCTCTGAATAAGAAAGGTTGTTTGGTTTTCTTTCATTGAGTATAAGGGTTTCCCATGATAAAAATCCCTGTCTCTTTGTTTTTGTGCTTTGGTTATTCTTTTAGTGATCCATATTTGGTTCCACTCCAAATAAAGGGAAATTACATTGATTTATTAAAATCTAACATGGTATCAAAGCAATGTTGAAAAGATAGGAATTATCCAACAATGCATTGGCCAGAAAAGTTTGGACTCAAGTGGATCCTCTTTTCCTCTACCATGGAGGAGTTATCCATGTAAACTCAGCTTGCATCTCCACGTCTTGCGGAGTTTCAAATTGATGAAGAAGGAGATGAGCTTGGGGCAAGATTGAGGAAGGGAATAACTGGTATCCAGCTTAGTAAAGAGGTCATTAACAGTGCCATAGAGGGCATAGTTTCCACACCCATTGTTCCATCTCGCAGAGGGAATTGAAGTAGGCCCAACAATTCTCGCAATGGGTGAGGAGGTCTTTGTCGGTGCCATAAGCGGGGTTGGTACCCATTTCAAAGGTAGTTACGAAGATCCCTCATCGAAGGCCCCCCTTTCTCCTTCGCCTCTGCCTCACTTGGAAACCTTGACACACTCGCCCTCATGGCCATTGAGATCAGCCCACTGATCACTCACACTCTCGGTGTTTAACAATTTTTTAATGGCAGATGGTCACCAAATTTTAGTTCTGACCTATGAGAATATTCACTAGGGATCTCAGATGTAATGTGAAGTGTTATCCCTACTTAGATTTGGTCGAGAATATTGATGATCAAATTGTTGAATATGGTATGTGAATGGCTCAAGCCCATGCCTTATATGTTGAAACAAATGTAACTTCGAAAGATATTATATTGTATCTTTATTATATTATTATTATTCCCCCTTTTGGAGATGTTATTCCTCTATTCATGGATGTCATTGATGTACTTGGTCATGTAAAAGTCTTGAGGTAAAGCCTATATTGTAAGTTGGGTCATTAGTACTCATAAAAGTATTATTAAATGTTTTTTTAAGTCTCCCAAGGCAAGTTGTCCCTGGTTGAGAGGAGAAGTCGACCCTATTGGGTTATTAGGATTCTCACTTGATGTGTATAAATAGATGAGGCGCCCTCCTCATTTGCACACACTCACAAGTCAAGCAAGTTTGCTAGAGAGAGAAGGAGCAGTCCATATAGAGGAGAGAAAGTAGTCTATCTTATTCTTGGGGTCTTACATTGTACTTGGTTGGATTCTATATCGAGGAAGCTATATCGAGGAAGTTTTGTTGGTTTTTCTCCCCTAAGAGGATTTCCCATCATAAATCTGCGTGTTCTCTTTATTATGTTGTGCTTGTCATTCTTTCAGTGATTCTTTTGGTTTTGGCATAACTTTTAAAAATCGAACATGGTATTAGAACCAACCTGAAAGAAGTCATTCTGCAACAATTTTTCCAGTAGTACAACAAACTAGGGCTTGCATGTTGGAGAAAATCTCTCCACAAATTAGTTGAAAAAGGACGGGCAATCAACTCACCCTAGGAGGGCGCATCTTTTTGTCGAAGCAATTTTCAATTATGTGGATTTTCATTTTTTTACCTACCACCTTTGTCGGGAGAAACTAGGGCATCATATTTTTCAAGGCTCTATCCAGATACTCGAAAAAGGTAGACATTGACTAGATCACCTTGAGGAGGCACATACTTTCCCTTAATCAAATTTGTAAGTGACCACAGTTGGAAAATTAGGGTTTCCCTGCCAAACACTAGGTCAACAGAAAACAGATTCCAGAAACAGTCTTCAAATTGGTAAGTTACACTCTTTATATTTCTATTTGAGGTTTCCATTCATTAAAGATGAAAAATAGCACCAAGCTTAATGAAAAGATTGAAGGAGAGAATAATTTTAGAGCATAGAAACATAAAGTCATGCTCATCCTTGAATAACATGACCTATAAGGCCATGTCAAACATGAAGTCCTAGAACTAGAAGGAGATGAAGCAAAGGAAAAACACACAAAGGATATGGTCAATGCTAAGAGGATCATAGCTGATTCCATCAAGGATCACTTGATCCCTTAAGTATCTTCAAAGAAGACTCCAAAAGGAATGTTTGATGCATTAACTAGTCTATTTGAAGGACAGAACATCAATAGAAGAATGACCTTGAGAAATCAACTCAAGGTTGTGAAGATTCAAAAGAAAAAAACTATGTAATCATACTTCATAACAGTATCTTAGATCAAAGAACAATTGGAAGCTATTGGTGACATGCTAGAAGAAGTAGAAGCTGTAATGACCACCTTGGATGGCCTCCTAAGGGATTGGGAATCCTTCATCAGAGGAATATGTGCTATAAGAAAGTTGACCAAGTTTAGTAAATTATGGGAAGAATGTGTTCATGAAGAAGGAAGGATAACAAACAGAGAAGAAAACCTAATAAAGATGAAGATCAAGCTTTGGTAGCCCATGCAAAGAAAGGAATGAAGAAGATAAAAGATTGTGGTCAACCTCCGAGGAAGAATCAAAGGATTCAAAGGAACACAAGACCCAAGAGAGATTTTTTGTCCTTTGAATGTTTCAACTATCACAATATGGGTCACATATCAAGAAATTGTCGCCTCAAAGCATAACAATTCAAGAAGAGAATCAAGAAGTTCCATGCCCATGTAGGCGAAGATGATGACCCAGTTGAAGAGAAGACCAATGAAGATAAAGACTCCGGTGAAGAATATGTCTTAATATCAGCTCTCATATGTTCAGTCTCACATGGAAGTGACACTTGGCTCATAGATAGTTATGCCTCCAAGCATATGACAGGTTACAAAGACTCCCTCTCATGCCTTATCCAGAAAGACTCACCCCACAAGGTGGTGCTTGGAGAAGAATATCAGTATCCCATCAAAGGAATGGGAGAAGCTGCTTACAAGTTGGACTCAGGGAAGTCCATGAATATGAAGGAAGTCTTATATGTCCTAGGTTTGAAAAAGAATATCCTTTCTATCTCAGCTTTAGATAAGAAAGGTTTCATAGTTGCTTTTGTAGATGGAGAAGTCCTTAGGTGGAAAAAAGGAAAGACAATAAATGATGCAATTGTGATTGGAATTGAAGAAGGAGGACTCTACAAATTAAAGGAAGATTCAAATGCAACCCTAACAACAAGTACCATTAACCCATGAGAGCTATGGCACAAAATACTCGCTTACGTGAACTACAATGCATTGCCAATTGTGAGAAAGGTAGTAACAAGTTTACCAGAAATCCATATCGATCATGAAGGAGTTTGAAAAGGGTGTGCACAAGGAGAGAATACCAATAACTCATTCCCAAGCAGCAACAATAAAGTAAAAGGGATCTTGGACATTGTTCACTCAAATGTATGTGATTTGATGTCAGCTACTTCCTTAAGCAGGTATGTTTATTATGTTTCCTTTATTGATTACTACTCCTGGAAGACTTGGATTTACTTCTTGAAGAGTAAAGTTGAAGTATTTGAAAGGCTCAAAGAATTAAAGGCCCTTGTAGAGAATCTATTTGAAAATAATATTAAGACCTTGAGACCAGACAATGTAGGAGAATTCACTTAAAATGAATTCAAATTTCTGCAAAGAAGTTAGGATTAAGAGGGGGATCACCACACCCTATAATCCTCAACATAATGGAGTAGTAGAAAGGAAGAATATAACCATCATGGAAGTAGTAAAAGACATGATCCATGATCAAGATCTACCCATGCAGTTATGGGCTAAAGCAACGAGGACCGCAATTTATGTGGAGAATAGAATATCCCACATTGCCCTTGGGAACAATACTCCAGAAGAATTGTTTACCAGTGGGAAGCCTAAAGTCAGCCACCTGAAGATATTTGGTTTTCTTGTATAAATACATGTTCCCAAGGAGAAAAGATCAAATTTGGACCCTCCAGGAAAGAATAGAATATTTGTTGGTTACGATGATCAGTCGAAAGCTTACAAAGCCTACATCCTAGGCTATTGTTAAATCAAGATTAGCAAATATGTCATATTTGATGAAGATGCAACTTTTAGTAAGTACACGAAGAACCATGCAGATGAATACCATGAAGAGGAACATGAAGCCCCTATAATTGCAGAAACTTGTAGAGTGCCAGTTCGAAATGTTGAAGAAAAACAAATACCAGAAGACCATGACATGACAGAACCTCAAAGACCTATGGAGATGCCTCATTAGATGATCTCACAAAAGAGAAGACCTGCTTGGGCTTGTGAATTAATTCAAGATGTGGAAAAGTATGGTGGTCTAGAAGGAACTCTTAGAGAAAGTAAGAGACCAACGCCATATTCCAACTACGTGGCCTTGATTTGCAACCTTGTTGATGAAGAACCCACCCGTTTTGAAGAAGCAACAAAGAAGAAGGAATGGATGGATGCAATTATCAAAGAATACCAATCTATTATAAAGAATGATTTTTGGGATGTTGTACCAATATCAAGAGAGAAATCGGTAGTCTCCTCAAAGTGGATTTTCAAGACAAAACATTTAGTAGACAACAATATTGAGAAATACAAGGCAAGATTCGTAGCTTGAGGATTCTCACAAAAAGAAGGAATTGATTATGAAGAGATTTTGCACCAATAGCCTGATATACTTCAATCAAAACTATCATTGCCTTGGCAACTAAGATGAAATGGAATCTACACCAAATGGATGTAAAGACGACTTTTGTAAATGGTGTGATAAAAGAAGAAGTGTACATTGAACAACCACCAGGTTTTGAAACCCATGATAGAAAAACACATGTATGCAGATTGAAGAAGGAATTATTATGGGTTGAAGCAAGCACCAAGAATGTTGTATGGAAGGATTGATGGCTTTTTGATGAGCTTGGGGTTTACCAAGAGTAAAGGAGATTCCAACCTTTACTATAAGGTTGTCGATGAGGGTCTTATGATTCTATTGTTGTATGTGGATGATATATTCTTGACAGGAGAAGATAAGATTATCAATGAATGTAAGAAGAAGAAGCCTACTACTGAATTCAAAATGAGAGACCTTGGCATGATGCATTATTTTCTCAGTCTTGAAGTATGGCGGTTCATAGATGAGATTTTCCTAAATCAAGGAAAATATGTTTTTGAAATCCTAAAGAGATTTGGGATGGTGGATTGTAAGGAAATGAACACTCCGATGGTGGCCAACTTGAAGCTCCTAAATGATGATTCCTCAGAAATAGTAGATGTTACATTATATAGACATATTATTGGCTCAATGATGCATTTGATAAATGCAAGACCAGATATATGTTTTATTGTAAGTACCTTTAGTTAGTATACAGTGGAGCCCCTACACGTTCACTTAGTTGCAACAAAGCATGGATGAGGTACCTTAAGGGTACGTTGGATTATGGCCTCAGATATGCAGCCGATGGCAAGATCAGATTACATGGCTATACATGTTCATATTGGGTTGGCAACAATGACGATAGAAAGAGTACTTCACGATGTTGTTTCAGTTTGGGATCAAGTGTAATCTCATGGCTTAGAAGTAAACAAACTTATGTTTCTCTAAACACAACAGAGGTTGAATACATTGCAACATGTTCATCCTGTAGTGAAGTAGTTTGGCTTCATAAGTTATTGACATGATTGTTTGAGACATAGATGGATGTGATTGATATTTAATGCGATTACCAAAGTTGCATGAAGCTGACAGAGAACCCACTATTTCACGACAAGTCAAAACATATAGAAATCAAGTACCACTACATCCGAGATATGGTGTAGAGGGGAGCCATATAACTCCAGTATGTTCCCATAGAGGAACAAGTTTCTAATGTATTGACTAAGCCTGTGCCTCGTGTAAAGTTTGAATAC
The DNA here is from genome assembly GCA_001517045.1 of Pseudotsuga menziesii. Classification (NCBI taxonomy): domain Eukaryota; kingdom Viridiplantae; phylum Streptophyta; class Pinopsida; order Pinales; family Pinaceae; genus Pseudotsuga; species Pseudotsuga menziesii. Next base: position 181,262 of record LPNX010269829.1, on the reverse strand, counting down.
TTTAAAGACAATCTTTGTGTAGTCTGAAAGGATCTCCCTTGTAAGAGGGAGTGATGATGATGATGTAGTTCCTATTGTAGTGGTGTGACAGGTCCGTCTAGGATTGGTATGTCATCATGATTGGTATATCAATGCTGACAAGTCTTGGTTGATCATAGGGGGATCGATATGTCTGGCTAGGCTTGTTTGGTTTGAAAGGATTAGTAAGCCAGGTAAGGCTCATTTGGTCCCCAGGTAGATTGGTATGTTTGGCCAGGCTTGTTTGGTTAGAAAGGATTAGTAAGCCAAACAAGGTCTGTTGGATCTACCAGAGTGCCCACTGTGATGCTACTTCGGATGATTCCAACATTCATTTGCTGTTGTTAATAATGATGTTGTTCCAACATTTCTGTGCTACTTATGATGATGTTGTTCCAACATTTCTTTGTTGACGATGATGTCGTTGTTATTTCTATGCTAAACCACTTGTTATCACATGCCCTAATTTGTAAAAACAATTTTATAATATTTGAGGAACATTGTGTTAAATTTTATGCTAAGTTGTAATGATGACCCAGTGGGGTCAAGAATATTTAATGTAAATTTAGAATATTTTATTTATAAATAAATCTATGAGGAGACAACAGCTTAGGAGAGCTGTTAAAAGAGTGTTTACTGGTCAATTGGTGGAGGAGACTAGGTGGAGAGCAAACTGACATGTGGCAGCATCCTCAAACCATTTCCAACTATTGCAGGTGGCAACTTCCCTATATTTGTGGTCATGATTCCCCAAGAAAGTGGAATAAGAGCAGGTGGCTCATTTAATGAAAACTGACCCAGAAGACCTAGGCATCTCTATAAAATTTCCCATTGAAGAGAGCTGAGGCTGCTCATTCTAGAGAAGTGATCATTCAGGGTGAATGAATTTACTCAAGAGAAATTCAATGGAGGGGAGTCTGGAATGTGTTTGAGGGGATAACTGCTGAGATTGATCTAGTTACAGCTTTTAAGCTGAAGATCATACTACTGAGAGCATATTTTTATTACTAAGATAATTGAATCAGTTAGGTGACAGAGGTTTTACAGTTGCATTTTCCACCCAGTTCTCAGCTAAGAAGACCAGGAAAAAGCTCGGTGGTCATGAGGAAGCATTGTTTGAGCGCTCTCCAGGAGTTTGGTAGGGAGGAACAGCCTCCTTAAGCTGTTGTCGTCTTGTCCTCAATAGGTTCTATTTTGTTTTTACTGTCTTCAGTTAAATAATTCTTAGATTATCTATTACAGGCATGTTAATGTTTAGGGTTTATGAATGAAAAAGTAACTGTGTAATGTCAAGTTCAGTAAACTTATAGATTATTGTAGAAATGGAAATGATTATGTAAATAGTGAAATAGATAGAAATTAAATTTCCAAGTTGTGTTTTTCCACACCTAAACTCAGGTCGTACCCTAGCACAGTTGGATCGTTTAAGTAAAAGAAATGATTCTTTATTTGAGTGTGAATAGTAGATAAGTTTTACTTCAAAGTTTACGAATTTCACTGAATAGCGGTGATAGGTTTTGTCTGTACTTATTTACTTCTGCCAATTAAATGGATACACAAGTAAAAAGAGAACAATAAATATTACTATTATTTCAATATTAGTATACTGGCAGGAATATAAATATTACAGTAAAATAAACAACTAATATTTGAGAAAACATGTAAATAGATAATAGCAAAACAATTTTTAAATATTAACTTAACAAGACCAGAGTAAGGATTCTTTTCTAATCCTTTTATATTTACAAAAATTACTTAAGGTCGATATTACTCTAGTTTCAAGTATGGCGTACTAAAAATATAAGTATTATATTTTTCTTAACTAACAACTAGAAGCAAAACTGTACAGAGTCAAAAATATTATAAGCGGAAAAAACTAATCTCTTAAACTGTAGGGTTTACAATATTTCTTTTAACCTTTAAAAACCGAGTTCAAGAAATTATCAATATCTCCTAAACAAAGTTTAAAATAATTATAAATATAGAGATTTAATAAACACGATATAAATGTAAATCTTGAGCAAAATAAACCATTAATATAAACCTTTTTGCAATATAAAAACCTGAACCAAAAGTAGGCTTATAGCCTGTAAAAAAAAAATCAAAGGGTCGAAACCCAACCCGCTAATAAAACTAAATACATAAAGTGTATTAAACTATAACCAGTTACATTACTAACTGTAAAAGTAAAAACCATGCAAACTTACAACTAGACTGTTTCACAGTCTTCGATCTTTAAAACAAATATATCTAAGTATTTTATATTAACAAGTAAAAACTACACACGGGGGCTTCACTTATTGGCCAATATCCTATCACGTTAGTTCATATTGTGGGTTTTAAAATTGTCAAAATTCGAACCAATATATTGCAGGTATTGGGGGGTGAGGGGTTTAAGGTGGGGGTGGGTGGGGTGGTTTATAAGGATTGAGGTATAAAAAGGGTTGGGGAGGAGGTTTTAAGTATTGGTAGGGGGTTTCAACAAAAAGAGTTTGGGTCAATATCTCTCGAAATTAAGGGTATTCTTTAATATCCCACGATCGCACGTGCTATGTGAGAGGTTTACTAAGTGAAGTCCCCGTGAAACTACATTACTGATAGGTTAGGTAAAACCCAACTCCCAGTTTCATTTTCTTAAAGTTCAAATAGAAAAACCGAAGCAACGAGACAAGAGATCACATAAACATCTATGAGCACATAGGAGGTTTTATAAACTTCACAATAGTATTACATCATTAATCCGTAAGGCTGAAAAACTGTTTCACCGAAACCTCACATACATCACAGCTTCAAAAGCTTGTGCAACCCAACGATGTATCGACAGGGTTTTAAAATAAAAACATGGATATTAAACAACAAAGTAAATATCATAACCAACAGAGAGTTCACAGCTAGGTTTCCAACCAAAGGAGCCTTCAACCATCAAGCCATTTTCGCAAGCAGGGAGAACCCACAATGAGACCGGGGCTTACCCGTTTGAAAGCCCACGAAATTAACCGACACATGAGTGCTTTTCCATTCAAGTCTAGAGCTGTCAGCATGAGCCTGCAAGTTAAAAACCAAACAATGTTCAAAACTCGGAGTGATGATTTATTAAAACCCTAAAACTTAGTAATTAAATAGACAAAAGAAATGCGAGCAGAGTTAAGTGTTTAGCTATGAGTAAAAGTAATTGGAGCCTAGAAGGAACAGTCAGCAGCTCGAGTGAACTAAACTGAGAAGCAAGCAAACCCTCATGCCAACCCTGTGACAGAGGCAACAAGGATACAACACTCAAGCTCTACGATGCCAAGGTAAAGAAAGAGCAGATACAAGGGTAAAATCCTTTTACAAGCTTCGAGCCAAGAAAGGAAGTTAAAACCACGCACACTGTGTCTCTCAACTCGTAAAAGAAAACTAAAAACACAAACCACGAACCCTTAAAACACTTGCACAATATTGCAGACTATGAAGCCAACAAACGAGGAAGGAGCAGGCCTCTCATGGCCGCAAGAAGTCTCACGGCGCAGCCTGCAGGCAGACAAACCTTCGGAGCTAAATGCAAGGGAATAGGGTTTCATCGTTATAAGTCAACCAATGCATGGTGGAGACTTGTCCACGTGCCCTTCTAGAAATTTAAACCAAGTGTGGGTCGTTTTCAATAGTCAACACTGGACATCGATTATGAAATATGTTATTGCCAATTATTACAAACCATGCTATCGACTATATTATAAAGGTGCATAACATTTGCCATTAATACAATCACTTTATCAACCATAATATAACGTTACTTATGATTGCTCTTCATGTTTTCTTTGCCATCGATCATTTGGATAAATTCATATGATTGCTTACTATGTCAGTCATGCTTTTTGTTAGACCATGCTTTGGAGCTAGGATACTATAGGAGCAAACTTAAAATGTATTCTACCTTTAGTTTCGACCTTATGATAGTAGTTTTTAGGTAGTGAAACTACCTTATCTTACAAGTAGTATTTTTGTTATAGCCTAAGATTGTAAACTATAACTCAGTATAGTATTGTAACATTACAATAACAATTGCATCATGGCTATAAACTAAATACTATGTACACAACTTGTCCACTAACTATGCAAGAAGATAATCACATTTGTAAACAAATCAAACATGTTGTTATTGTTTCACGACTAGTAAGGGAGAATTAGAGTAGATATATGTTGTTAATTACAATATCTTTTATAAACTAATAGCTCTAAACTTTTCACATAAAACTTGATGCTGATAAATGAAGGAGTCTTCAAGGAGACTGAAGACAAACCTCATTGCAAGAGTTTCTCATAAAAAAACTAATAACTCATTGTAAACTTTACCTTTGAAAAATATAGGATTATGTTCATACATAAAGAGCAGTGCACTTGAGTTTTAAACATGACAATAGCAATAAGATCATGATATAGTAGGAGTGATTATACGCCAAGATCATGAGCTCTATGCTCACTGTAAGAATCTATAATGGACTAGGTACTATAATCTTACGACAGAAAGAAACTTGGAAGAACTCATTCTTGTATATGGCAATAACGATGTTAAGGATAAAAGTCATTTACGGCTTAAAAATAAATACTGTCATAGATCTGAAACAATGAAGGAATTTACTTTACCTCATCGGAATCTTGCATCTTAATAATCATTTTATATATTAGCATCTTATCATGCTAAGAAGTACTTCTCGACTTAATTCAAAATAAACTCCTACTTGATCAAATGCTTACCTGCTGAACTTGTAAGAACTAGCAGTCCTGTTGAGTTAGTAAAATGCTAAGTAAGCCCCGATTTCAAACATGGTTTCTCACCTACTTGACAAAAGGTAAATCATTAGTACAGCTAGCAACAACTAAATGCAAGTCATTTTTATATATTTTATAAAAATTAAAGTTGTATTAGTTTTTCTGTATTTTGAAACTAATCATTGCAAATTGTTAAACTGTTTCATTTTCTGCTAACCGCTAGCAGTTACTAAACTGCGATTTCAGACATTTTATGTCACTTTAAAAATTTTAAATTTTTATGAAATTTTGGGGTTATGACACTTATACTATGAAACAAGAAAGAGAACTCTAGCCATAAAAATGATTATTTTTGCATAAAAAAACAACAAAGCACCCCCCAAATAGAAAATTTTGACACCAGTATACATGTTTTTCTTAGGGTAAAAAATAGAGCCATGGCCTAAACATCCCATACTGTTGTTTACAAAAACTTTAAAATCAACCCCTAAATTGGAAAAAGAATTTTTCCTCCAAGAGATAAATTACAACTTTTTGAAACTTGCATATTAAACAAACAAAAATATTTCATAAATAATTTCACCACTCTAACCATATAAAGTCAAGGAAATTATGTTGTGATTCATAATGGAATCATATATTATACCATACAAGAACAAATGATTGATATAAATATTCAAAACCTCCTTCGAAGTTTCAATTACAAACATCATACTAATAAAAAACATATAAAATGTTTCATTTGAAACGATTCAAATACATCCATGGAGTTTGACACCCCATCAAAATCTACATTTTCTGTAGATGAAGGATTGCATGAAGATGTGGATGACCCATATTCTTCTCTATTATAAATGGGTGCACCATCTAACTCTACATCTATGCCCATCATTTCATATGTCATATTCCTTCTGGATCTACGACTTAGTTTAGCAAACTCCCATTTTGCAACTTCTACTTTTGGAAACAACTTCTTCATAATATCTATAGTCTTGGAGCGAAGAGTCTCTTTCTTTGTCAACTTGAAATAATAAACAAGTATATCAACTTCCTCTAATTTCAAGATGTCAATGCGGTGGTGATTTATTTTTTGACCCTCTCTTTTTCTCTTTATGTAAACCCTTTTCTCAACCACCATCTCTGCCTTGTACACATGAATAAATGGGTGTGTATCTGTTGCATACCAATGTACTTCTATTGATACTACTTCTTCATTTTCGTTATTAACCTTCATAACTTTTGCAATCCAGAATGGATAATCACGTGCATCATTTGTATCCAAAACTGCAATCATGCAACCCTCCTTGATATCTTTTATTGAGCCCTTGTAAAGGTCTTCCATCTCTTGATGCTTTGGAGATATGCTTCTAGAGCCAATATACATTTCTCTTTACTCTACGTGAGAAAACTCAAAACCTCGAGGTTCAACAATTGTTTCCTCGTTTTAATTTGATACTCTTTGGGACCAAGCAAATGGAGACTTCAAATATATATCTCCATTTGTAGAGTTTGAAATTATGTCACTTTGCTCCATGAAAAAAGACTCCCACCAAAAATAATCAACAACATCAAAGTACTCATATGTATCTTCGATATACTTTTTTATTTCTTCCAAGCATTGAAAATAATCAACATCTCTACTATGTTGCCTTGCATTATGAATCTACGGAGATGATTGCAATAACAATAAATTTGACAATTTGGGATGAATTTCAGAAATGCCAAACCTGGTGAAGGCCCCCATTCTGTGCTAGTTGAGTACTTCTTGCCTGACATTAGTGTTTTTCCATCAATATTTTTTATACGAAATTGATGTCGAAAGCTAATGTCATTAAATTTTCCATGCACCTTTCTTTACCATGCGATCCAAAAATAAATCTTCGCATGTCAACAGTTTCTTCAAATTTTTGTACATCAGGCTCTGGATGGTATGCTTTCCTTACAATTTCAATCAATGATGGTAGGGTCCTAACTTTCTTCCTCCTCAATGTCCTTGCAAAATGGATGAACATTTGATTAATATGATCATGTGTATTCCCAACAAGAAGGAAACCAACTTTTACCTTTTTAAAAATTCCTAATTCAACAAGCATGTTTAGATAAGCAAAAACGCCATGATTTTTGTTTTCTTAGCTTGTGTTGTCCAATTGCAAATATAGAACTTCATGGAGATCACTAGGCCTATGAGAAAGGACATGATGAATTATGGTTATGGTCAAATTTGCATCGTTGTGAATATTTGGGGTTGTAATGTAAACCATTGGAAACATTTGACCATTAAAAACCATACACCCAACCAAGTGAAATTGAATAAAATTTTCCTCCTTTAAAATCTTTAGCACATAGACAAATGCGGCAAGAGTTTTTTCTTTGTCTTCTGATTGATACCATCAATTGTCAAACCCATATACTTATGAGAAGCATCATAAGACTTCTTGCGATGTTTGTACAACTTTTGTTGTGCATTTGATTATTGATTGTGATGTTCTTGTAGTGCATTGATTATGGAATCTACAAGCAACATAAAGAAATATTGATAACTAGTTTTCATAATTGACATTTATCTCAAAAATAAACAATTTTGTAAACATACCTCTTTCTATACCTTCTTTCTTTAAAAGAAACACATGTATTGCAGATCCCCATCCTTGACCTCTTTGGAATGCAGACATTATTGAACTTCTTTTTCCATACTCTTGTGAAATATGCATATATGATGAAGTTGCCATTTCCTTTACCACCTTGAACATAATCTTTCTATAAGTTGTAGATTTCCTACCTTGTGAATTTATCCAGAATGTGTATTATTTCTCTATTTGGCATACACTCTCCATGCTTGGAAAAGAAATCATGCATCCCTGATATTGAAATGTGTGTTGATGGTCTAGTGATTCGTCCCTGATAATCGTCAGAATAAAATGTAGGATCCTTTTCTAGTCTTGTTTGGATTCTTGATAATATAAGATTACCAATTGAGTGAATCCTTTTGAATGCCTTTCTACAAAGAAGAACATTTTCAACGCAATAATCATAACTTGTCCTTGTAGAAATCATACACCCCACTAAATATGAATTTTGCATACTTTTGTTCATTGATAAATACACATTCCTTTTCTCTAAGGAATAATTGTAGCCTATACCTTTCAAACAATTGTTGTGGCAACACTCACTCGAAATCAAATGAGTAATGGAACTTGGACTTGTGAGCAATTATTTCCTAGACCTTGTATAACTTGAATGCTTTGGATTAACATAAAAATGTATAGTCCTGCATTTAATCCTTCTCATTGTTGGATTATGTCTCTACATTTTCTAGAACATTATGTTCACTTGCGGATAGATCAATGTGACCATCAACACTATCGGTGCCACTAAATTCTTCATTGAAAGGTAACTCTTGGGATTCAACATTGATATTATTGGTGCTTGTAACATCCTTACTTGGATGAGAATCGTGGTCTTCATCATTAGTGGCTTCATCATCAACATAATCATCATCGGTGCCATTGAAATATTCACTTGGAAGAAAATCATCGTTGGTGCGATTAAAATATTCACTTGGAGGAAAGTTATCATCGGTCCCATTGAAATCCTCACTTGGAGGAAAGTTATCATCGGTGCCATTGAAATCCTCACTTGGAGGAAAGTCATCATCGGTGCCAACAAAATCCTCTCTTGGAGGAAAATCATCATCAGTTCCATTGACATCCTCACTTGGAGGTAACTCATCATTAGTGCCATTGAAATCCTTGCTTGGAGGAAAAACATCATCGGTTCCATTGACATCTTCGCTTGGTGCTAACTCATCATCTATGCCATATAAATCCCCGCTTGGAGGAAACTCATCATTAGTTCCATTGAAATCCTTGCTTGAAGGAAAATAATCTTCACCATTATTGATGTCTTCGTCCTCACCAAAATCATCATCTGTCCCATTAAAATCCTCACTTGGAGGAAAATCATCATCAATTTCGTCCCATTAGAATCCTTGCTATCAAGAAATCCATCATCATTATTGGTGCATGCATGCTCAACAAATTAAAATCATTAGTCCCATAAAAATCCTCGCTTTGAGGACAATCATCATTAGTACCTTGAAAATCCTCGCTTGGAGGAAAACTGTTATCATCTTGCTTATTGTCTTTAGGATCCCCACTTGGAGGAAGATATTCATTATCATCATCATCACCACCACATTCTTGTCGTTCATTCTTAATTTGTTGGTGTCTTCAAAATCTTCATAATTAGGAAGTTCTTGAACAACATGTTTGATTACATTGCTTGCATTACATGTATCTTGGCTAGATGAACAATACAACTCGTCATTGACATTGGAATTTATTTCAGACAAGTCCATGACTTCTCACTAAAAGATAGAATTATAGAAAAACCTCAATAGATAAGACAATGAACTTTTAGCATAGTCCTCACCAAAAAGTAGAATGGTGCAAATGTCAATCAACCATCTTATAGCTATGAGAATGGAATTTCCCATCCAAAAAAATTCCTCTAAAATTTTCCCTCCAAAACTTACTTCCAAAATTTTCGTTCAAAATTTTTCCTCCAAATTTTCCCACCAAAAATTAGCGTGCATTTCAAGCACATTCATAAAACTAGTAAAAAGGACAAATTTATGATATAAAAAACTTTGAAATAATGTATTAAATAATTACATTTTTCTATACCTAGACATATAAAACCAAAGAAGTTTCGTGTAAAATATTTTATATACAATATGTAATAAAGTAATGGTTGTCTACATTTTATTTTAATCCCACATTCGTAAAACAAGTAATGTTAAACCTAATCTATGTTATTTAACCATTTAGTTTTCTTACTATTCATCACTGAATTCGGAGAAAGTTACTAACAATTTCAAGGTTAGTTCTTTTTTCTGTTTTTAATAAATATGTTAGTTTTATAGTTAAATTGGCAATGATAATTTTATTGTTTTATTAAGTTGGCATTGATTATTTTATGACTTTATTGTTTTTTCATTTTTTCATTTTGTTTATCCCACATTCTTAAAAGTGGGAAATTTAAACCTAATCTATCTTATAAATTCACTCTTGTTTAGACTTTGGAGCAATTCACGAAGGGCTTTAAAGGAGAACGAGAAGATTCATGGGGATCTTCTAGCACTTTCAAGAGAGGAGGCTCTACGATTTTCTAGCTTAGTTTTTTTTCTTCCGTGTAAATATAATGTTTTTTTTGTGTGAAGGGGTGTAGTATTAATTGAAGGAAATCCTGCCCCCTATCCTAGGATTTTTAGTTTTGATTGTTTAAAT
>LPNX010269829.1:145301-171037 GCA_001517045.1 Pseudotsuga menziesii | reverse complement strand
ATAATAAAAAAAATTAAAATAAAACACCCCCCTAAACCCCCCAACAACATTACATTAAAAAATTAAAACAAATTCTAAATCCCCTTATTCTCCTTAACCCCTCCATAAAAATACATTTACTATATTTTTTAAAACATATAAAACACCCCTCCCCTCAATTAACCCCCTAAACCCCTTAACAACATTAGATTAAAAGAAATTTAAACAAAATCCTAAAACCCCTCCACAACAATACATTATATATATATATATATATATATATTAAACACCCCTCCCCCCTAACATCGTTACATTTATTTTTTTTAAATTCTAAACCCCCTCTAACCCTCTTAGCCCACCCTAAAAACATAATATTTAAAAAATTAAAAAGTAAATTTATGTCCCCCCCAACCCCCCCCCAAAAACATTATTGAATTTACAAAAAAAAAACCCTTCCACCTCCCAACCCCTCCCTTCTTCATCCTCGCTCCCCCCGTGCCCATTAACCTCCCCACCCCTCCCTTCTCCCTCCTCTCTTCCCCCATCCCTCCCTCCTCCCTCCCCCACCCTCGCGCCCATCCACCTACCTGCCCCTCCCTTCTCCCTCCTCCCTGCCCTCTGCTCCCATCTCCCTCCCCCTGCGGCCCTCCCCACATCTCCCTTCTGCTTTTCCCTTCTCCACGATCGACCCTCCTCCCCCCTCCTTCATCGTCGCATTTGTTGGAGCTCCTCTCTCTTGGGCGCCAAAGGGACACCCCTCACCGATGGCGCGATCGCCTCCCTCCCCCTCCCCTGTCCTCCACCCTCCTTCATCGTCGCATTTGTTGGAGCTCCAATCCCTTGGGTTCCAAAGGGTCGCCCCTCATTGGAGATGTGATTCTGACGAGGTGAGGGGGATGAGGGGGGAGGGGAAGAAAAAGGGTGAGAAGGGTCGTCCATGGGGGGAGGGAGGAAGGGAGGATGGAGAAGGGATATGTAGAAGAGGGAGGAGGGATGGGTGGGGGGTGGATCCACATGGGGAAAGGGAGGGGGAGAGAAGTGAAGTGATGGGGGGGAAGGGAGGAGGGAGGAGGTGGAGGGGTGAGAGGGGAGGATAAGGGAGCCACGGGGAGGGGGAGGGTTGTGGGGGGAGAGGGGAGGGAGAAGGGAGGGGTGAGCCGCGATAGGGAGAGAAGAGGGAGAAGGGAGGAGTGAGGACTTGGCAGGTGGAGGGGGATTTTTCAATTTTGTTTTTCAATAATAATTTTTGGGGGCGGAGTTAGGGGGGGGGTTATTTTTTTTCAATAATTTTTTTTTTGTTTGCAGGGGGGGATAGGGGTTATTTATTTATTTTTAGTTTAGGTGTATTAATATAATGTTTTGGTGGGGTGAGGGGGGGGGTTTAATTTTTAAATGTAATGTGAGGGGAGGGTTTTTAATGTCCCTTTTAAATTTTTTTTACCATAATGCCCAATTTTCCAATTTTTTCACAATTTTGGCTCTTGACTAGTTTTAGTGTCTTGGTCCCCAAATCAACCCAATTGCTCCCAAATATTTAGAGAAGGTGTATGAATGATATAATAAATTAATTATTATGTTCAGGGGTGTATTATGGCCCTCCAATCACTTTTTCAAGTCTATACTAAATTCTGAACAAGATATATGATTTTACTAGCAATTTTGGGCTCAAATCCCCCCCGGGGTAAGTGGTAGAAATGGATTCCCGAATGTGCATAAACACACTCGAATTCTTAAACTGAAGTAGGGGATGCATAGAATACATTATAAGAGATTCATATGCATAACCAATTGACCTCCCATGGCTGTTATCACTTCTTTCAATCAGATATAAAAAACTAGTTTTGGACCCTTGGGGAAATGAGGTGTAGTTTGCTCCAATTGCTATGAAATTCGATCCAGTGGCCAAAAACTATCAGTTACTAAACATTAAACCCATAATATACTTTAATGACAGTCCATTCATTAATAAATCATCAATATTTTATACATCCATTCGAATCCATCAAGATTACAAGAGTTTACAACAAGGTAGTGGGGAAATGGCATAGTTTCTTCATTATTGAGCAATAATACATGAGATTTATTGGCCTTCCTACCTGAGATATTTTTGAACTTAAATATCAGAGCATTTACATCAGAATAGAAAATACTGGAGCAAGAGAAGCTCCATCAAAGAGATGAATAGCTCACCAAGTGTGCCTCACTCCATATAGCTAATATATGGTGAGAAAACTTGAGATGAAAGGAAGAACAATATGAACTTGATATGTCCACGAGATGCTGTAGCTTGCACCTGTAACTTATGAATCCATTGAATCTCCTTGAAAGACCAGAGTGGCCTCTCCAAACACCAACTAGGATGGGAATCTTTCACCCTCGAAATTGGCTAAGGCATGAACTAGTCATCGACTAGCTCTCTCTCTTCACAATAACAATTTTTACAAATTATCAAAAGGGCCTTCTCATGGCCGATACCCACATTTTATAAAAATAATTGGTCTTCTAAGGTTCCAAATCCATCCATAAACCAAATCCAAGTGAAATTGGTGTGGCTGCTCATGCTATGCCATGTGGCCTCTTTCTTCACCTTCCCTCTTCTCCCAAATTCGAGTAGGAGCCTTTTGGCCTTCTCGAACTCCCATGAGCGCCCTATAAAATGCTCTATATAGGCCTGACATGTCAGATATGTCAGATGTCAGCCTTCAGATCTGACTTGTGTCATAACTGTCATAGAATCTCCATCATTGGTGTCATAGATGTCATAAATATAAGGGGAATCTAGCCAAGTGTGCATGAAACTCCCATTTGGCTCTTCCTCTCCCCATGCAAGTTACAATTCATCCCAAATTAGACCTATGAAGTATATGGACAAGTATATTAACCTTATAATCCATCCAAAAACATTAGGCTTCCCATAGATTCGAGTTTGGAAGAAGAGGATGCCATTTAACATAGGAATTCTAGCTTGAGTGGGCCCCATAGTCTCCATGTGTCTCCATTCTCCATAGCCATTTCATTTTTCACTTGCATTCTTGTAATTAACTCCATTAAATAAATATTTATTCATTCTAATGTCTAAACACCATTTATTATCTCCCTTATTAACTTCCCAATGTTTCCACCCAACCTAGGGAACTAGTAGGATTGATGGAATTTTCTTGCTATGCAATTATTTGAATGGGGACATTACAGTCCTCCCCACCCAATATTTCTTTTCCTCAAGCAATTTCAGATTTGGATGCTGCAAAATATTCTCCTCTTCCCATGTGGCATCTTCACTTGGTAGATCCTTCCATTGCACCAAGTATTATTTGATTATTCTGCTCCCCAATCTTCTCTCCCTTATCTTCCAAACCTTTTCCAGAATAAGTGTGAGCTGTCCTTCATCATCCAAAGGAGGGAGTGTATCTGAAATGACAATTTTTTGAACAATAGATTTCTTGAGACAAGAAACATGAAATACATTATGAATTCTACTCCCTTCCAGAAGTTCCAACTCATATGCTACTTCTCCAATCTTCTGGAATACCTTGTAGGGCCCATAGTATCTTGGATTTAGCTTTTTTTCTCCATTTCTTTTGAGATATGTTTGTTTGTATGGATGCAACCTCAAATACACTAAATCATCAACTTGAAAGGTCCTTTCCTCTCTATGCTTATCTGCATATTGTTTTTGCTGATTTTGGACAACCTGCAAATTGTCTTTTAAAAGCTTTAAAATTTCTTGGCTTTCTTCCACCCAATCTTTAGCTTTTGGAGCTCTACTATCACCAAATATCATATAAACAAATGTAAGTGCATCATATCCATATAATTCTATGAAAGGAGACATCCCTATTGGCATGTGAAAGGTGGTGTTGTAGCAAAACTCACCCAAGTGTAGCCATTTTGTCCAAGATTTTTGTTGTTCTCCCACATAGTTTCGAAGGTACCCTTCCAACCATTTATTCACCCTCTTTGTTTGTCCATCAGTTTGGGGATGGTATCTTGTACTTGGATTCAATTGAATGCCCACCAATCTGAAAAGTTCTTGCCTAATAATGTGCCCAAGATATAATAGTTCTTTCATCCCAAATTCACATTTAGACATCTTAGCATACAAAGACTGTTCTTGCAAAGTTTTCAACACAATCTCTAGGTGTTGCAAGTGCTCTTCCCAAGTTTTACTGTAAATAAGAATATCATCAAATTAGACTAAAACAAACCTTCTAAGCTACTTGCAAAACATTCTATTCATACATGCTTTAAATGTATCTAGAGCATTAGTCAACCCAAATGGCATAACAAGAAACTCAAAGTCACCATAATGACATCGAAAAGCAGTCTTTTACACATCTTCCTCCTTCATCTAAATTTGGTGATAACCAAATCTAAGGTCAATTTTGGAAAAGTAATTAGCTCCAAATATCTCATCCATGAGCTCATAAATCCTAGGAATAGGATATCTATTGTTGATGGTCTTCTTGTTAAAATCTCTAAAGTCTATACACATCCTCAAAGTTCCATCTTTTTTCTTTACCAACACTATTGAAGAAGCATAAGGGCTAGAACGTGGTCTAATGAGTCCCACCTCTAAGAGTTCTTGAATGGCCTTCTCAATCTCATATTTGAACTTCTTGGGATGTATATAAGGTGGTATCTTAATGGGTGAAGTACACTCCTCCAAAACAATGTTATGCTCAACCCCCCTCTCAGGTGGTCTACCATGTGGAAGATCTCTGAAAACTTTTTCATATATGTGCAAAAGTGTCTCTATCTCCTTTGGGTGTTTAAAAAATATGATTTTTGGCTTGGGAGAGGTGATATAACATCCTGCAGCCCATTATATATCACCATGCCTCGATATAGATCTCATACTATTGCAATTTACTACTTATTTTGGGTAAGTGTGCTACCCTCTCACAACCCTTAGTACACCTGTTGAATCTTGAAATTTCATTTCAAGAATTTGATAATTTACTGAATTCTCTCCTATAGAATACAACCATTGCACTCCCAAGACTACATTAGTATCAGCAACATCAACCACATAAAAACTATCAACAAAACTATAGTTACCTATGGTGACTTGCAGATTTGGAACCCATGTATTGCATTGCATTGTGTTGTGACCTGGAATGACAACTGTGAAGCCATCGAATGGTTCACTTGGTATCTTTATTTTCTACACCATCTCTACCTCAATGAAATTATGTGTAGCTCCTCCATCTACCAAAACTGAATCTCTTTGTCCCAATACCACACCCTTGCATCGAATAGTGTGATAGTGAGGCATTGTTGAAAGTACTGCCATTCTTGCTTTGTTATGTGAAGGCTGATTTTATTCTTGTTTTTCTTCTTCAACTGCTGTCTCATATGCCTCCTCTTGATATGAAATGTGCCCTTATTCATCCATACCCCCTTCATACTCATCATTATCAAAAAATACTTCTATGTATTGAGCTTTTCCTTTAGCACATTTATGCCCTGGTGTTAATGGTTGGAAGCATGTGAAGCACAATTTTTTCCTTCGAAGTTCATCCCTCTTTTGTCCTTTTTTGTTATTATTTTTAGATGTATCTCTTTGCAAAAACTTCTTATCATGTGCATCCTTTTTCCAAGGCTTTCTTTCAAATATGAAGTTAGGCTTGGGAGGAAATCTTGTTCTATGAAGCACATTTTGAAGATCTCTAGTCAAGCTCATTGCATCATTTAAGTTAGTAGGCTTGTGGGATTTGACCAAACCTTTTAAGAGCTTCACCAAACCTTCAGTGAACAACAATACTAACATTCCCATAGATACATTAGCCACCTTAACTGATAATCTTTGGAAATCCAACATATACTCAATAGGAGTCCCTACCTGCTTCAATTGTGCTAGTTCTTTGAAAGACAATTCTGGATCTTTTTGCTCAAACATTTCTAATACCCTGTCAATAAATTCCCCATATGTTTTAACCTGATCATGACCCATGGTTTTCAGGCCATGGAACCACCATTCATTGGCATCTCCATCCAAGTGCAAAATAGCCATTTTTAAAGCATCTTCTTCCACCATTAGATTCAGTCGAAAATGCACATCCAATTTTTGCACCCAAGTGTTAGCAGAATTTTGAGATGAACCATCAAAAGTAGGAAGTGGCACTTTACCTATGTCACAATTCAATTCTTTGTTTTGGTGTAGAGACTTATTGTCCTCCTTCTTGAGTTTGTTTTCCTTGGTGAAGTACTGCTCAAGTGTTATACTTCTCCTACACTCTTCATCCAATTTAGCCCAATCTTTTGTTATTGTATCAATTTTAAATTGAATGTTAGTGTCTTATTTGGGAATAAGAAATTTAGGTGTAGTAGGCCTTGGTGTGCTCTGAAATTCATGGGGTCTATTATGAGGTCCTGTTCATGATAAAATGTGCTCACCCATTGTCTTCTTTTCTGCTGATTGTGAACTACCACTAGCTCCTATTATCCCTTTGCTTCCCATTTGACTAGCCATCAATTCGAATCCTTTTGATATATGTTGGGTCATGTATACCATATGTTGGGTCATGTCCTTGGGAATTTCTTCAAACAAGGGTTTTATAAGTTTGATATACTCCATTTTCTCCTTAGTGTTGTCTTCTCCCTCGTGAGCCATAGCTTTAGTCAAAGGTACCTTTTTTCTTTCTAGTTCGTCTTCTACAAGCCTAGCACCTTCCAATTCAGATTCTAAGGGTGGTGGTTTATTGATTTGACTCCTTGTTAACATCATCAGGTGCCAAGACCATGCTCCGACACCACTTGTAATGTCCCTTTTTTAAATTTTTACCAAAATGCCCAATTTTCCAATTTTTTCAGAATTTTGGCTCTTGACTAGTTTTAGTGTCTTGGTCTCCAAATCAACCCAAATGCTCCCAAATATTCAAAGAAGGTGTATGAATGACATAATAAATTAATTAATATTTTCAGGGGTGTATTATGGCCCTCCAATCACTTCCACAAGTCTATACTAAATCCTGAACAAGATAGATGATTTTACTGGCAATTTTGGTCTCAAATTCCCCCTAGGGTAAGTGGTAGAAATGGGTTCCCAAATGTGAAGAAAACCACTAGAATTATTAAATTAAAGTAGGGGATGTGTAGAATACATTGTCAGAGACTCATATGCATAACCAATTGACCTCCCATGGCTGTTATCACTTCTTTCAATCAAATATAAAAAACTAGTTTTGGACCCTTGGGGAAATGAGGTGTAGTTTGCTCCAATTGCTATGAAATTCGACCCAATGGCCATGAATTACTAGTTAATGAAAATTAAACCCATAATATACTTTAATGACAGTCTATTCATTCATAAATCATCAATATTTTATACATGCATTTGAATCCATCAAGATTACACGAGTTTACAACAAGGTAGTGGGGAAATGACACAGTTTCTTAATTATTGAGCAATAATACATGAGATTTCTTGGCCTTTCAACCTGATAGATTTATGAACTTAAATACCAGATAATTTACATTAGAATACAAAATACTACAGCAAGAGAAGCTCCCTCAAAGAGATGAATAGCTCACCAAGTGTGCCTCACTCCATAGAGCTGAAATATGGTGAGAAAACTTGAGATGAAAGGAAGAACAAGCTGAACTTGATATGTCCACGAGCTACTATAGCTTGCACTTGTAACTTATGACTCCATTGAAGCTCCTTGAAAGACCTGAGTGACATCAGTTTTAAAATGTTGTTGATTGTATGAAATGATCTCGACGCTCCAAGAATTTTTTTTACCTCCAATTATTTTTTTTGAATCCTCGGCCTGGTTTTGCAGCTGGTGGTCTCTGGACCACTTCTAGAACCATTCGTTCTGCTGGTGCTTTCTGGATCCCTTCCAGTTCTTGGTTTTGATGGTGAGATAGATCTTTTTCGGTTTGAGGTTGGTTCTATTGGAAGTGCTTCTCGCTCGAGGAGCAGGGCATTGGTTCTCTGTCAGAAAATTGGAGGTCGCCCTTGATTCCTTAATTTTCTGAATCGGTTCATACTCTTTCAGTTGGGTAAGTGATTGTTCTTTTTTGTTTTTAATTGGAGTTGGCCTCAGTGGCTTCTGTATTCCGTGGTCTTGTTTGGATTCATTTCCTCCAGCTGTTCGGTGGAGAGTTCAGGTTCCTATGGAGTCAGGGATCTTTCCTGTGGAAGGCTTGGTGAGTTGGATGCCTCCAGCTTCATTACGATCTTGTTGGTGCTTACTCTGTTGAGTGGAGGTGTCCAAATTGGGATTGTATTTGTAGATTCAGTGGGTTCTTCTTCTAAATATTTCCATGGCCTCTGGAGGCCCCCCCCTCCTCTTCCCCCTAAGTTCGAGGCATTCAAACGTTTTATTTCTTCGTGTGGGAAGAGAAAAGGCAGCCCTATGAGTCAGTCTTTTGTGAAGAAGACACACATCCCTTTGGTTGACCTCCCAGCAGAAAGACCTTACTGGACTGCCCTGAATCTTGTAGAGCGTGGCCTCATTGGACAATTTATTGGTTTTTGGCCATCCCCAAAGGCTGTTGATGGATGGGTCCAGAGAAATTGGGGATCCTTGGTATCATAAGGGATTCGAAATAATTTTGTAGGAATCGGTACTACATTTTTGTCTTTGATTTAGCAGAAGACCGAGACCTTATATTCCGAAATGGTCCTTATTTCATGGGTCCCCAGGGACTCTACTTGAACAAATGGACGCCTGATTTTGATCCTTCTCAGGATGTTCCTTCAACTATTCCAGTATGGGTTCGGCTTCCCCACCTTCCCCTCCATTGCTGGAATTTAGAATCTCTAGAAGCTATTGGAAATACGCTCGGTAAATACATTGACAGGGCTGAAAGGAAAGACCAGTATTCATGCGCTAGAATTTGCATTGAGGTTGATTTGGAGATTGGGTTTCCTGAAGCAATCAAGCTAAATGTGGCTGATTGGTCTCATTTCCAGGAACTTGACTATGAACAACTCCCTTTTAAGTGTCGATTCTGTCATGAATATGGCCATTTCGCCAGTAATTGTAAGAAAAAATCATATGAAGTGGCAGAAAAAGCAATTCCAAATAAGTGGATTCAATCTCAGAAAGCAGGCTCCTCTAAATTGAAACATAAAGAGGGAAACGTTGGATATGGAACAAATCTGTGGGGAATAAACCAACAGAAGTAGGCTCCTCTAAACTTAAAAATATAGAGAGATATGTTGGAAATGGAACTCATCTTGAGGTGAATTCAATTATCTCTTAGGTTGTAGGAAAGGTTTCTAATACTTCAAATTCTTTCAAGGTTTTAAGTTCTCCTAAAGTTCAGGTCTCTCGAGTCCTTGAAGAAGGTGAACTCCAGCATTCTGATGTTCTTTTTGAAGAGGGTGAAGTAAGGACATAACCTCAGGTCTTTGTTTCAGCTGATGTAGGGATAATATCTCAGGTTTCTGTTCCAGTTAGACTAGATTCTCCTCGAATTGAGCCTTTCTTGCAAAATATTTATCCCATAAGATCTCCTATTTCTCCCTCTTATGCAGATGCATATAAAGAGAAAGTTGAGTCCTCAGGATCTTCAGAAGATGATGGGCAATTTTAAAAAAATACTGGAAGGAGATATTGAAAGGAGATTAGAGAGGAAGAAGCAGAGAGGTTAAAGATGCAGGGTAGCTAGGCCACCATTGAATTGTCATTTGGAAGAAGTAAGAGAAACATGCCCCCAAAGGGAGGAGCAACTTCCTACTCCTTGGGAAAATAATGCAGATCAATTCTTGGAATTGCAGGGGATTAGGAAGCTTAGCAAAGGTTGAAGCAGTAAAAGATTTGCTTAAAATGTATCCCTTAGACATTATCTTGCTTCAAGAAACTAAGATATAATAGGATGCTCTTTTATCCATAAGCAAGTCTAAATGGAAAAAAATGCAAGCTTGGCCATATGTGCCAGGGGCTCTTCTAGAGGTCTGGCCACCTTATTGTAAGAGGATATCTTTCATCTCAAAAATTCATTTAGAACTCAACACTGGATATTTACTGAATTACAACATGTTTCCAGCAATTTAATCATATCTCTATTCAATTTATATGTTCCTGTGTATTACGTGGAGAAATTTTTTTGCTGGCAGTCTTTGCTAGATTTTTTGGAATCCCATTCCTTTTCTAAGATCGTGGTGGCTGGTGACCTCAACATCATTTTCAAACCTAAGGAGAAGTGTGGAGGAAATCGATATAAGGACCCTCTTCTGGATTTGGTCGATTCCTTGATTCAGTTAAGTGATATTCTAGATATCAAGCCCAAAAAAGGGCGTTTCACGTGGACGAATAATAGAGTTGGGTCCGCTCGTATCTCAGCTCGTCTGGATCATTTCCTAGCCCAGAGTATGTTGTTGGATGACTTTGTATTAACCTCAACAATTTTTCCAAAGGTAACGTCTGATCATCATCCTATTGGCCTCCGTTTGGAAAAAGAAGAAAACCTGGGACCTATCCCTTTTCGATTCAGTCTCACCTGGGTCGAGAGAGAAGCCTTTAGTGATTTAATTTCTCATGTTTGGTCTCAGTTTATAGTTGGCTCTCCCAGCTATGTATGGGAACAAAAACTGAAACTTACAAAAATTGCCTTGAAAAGTTGGATTAAAGCTCCTCTACAAAATCCTACAAGATTTAGGGTAGAGACTGTTCAGGCTCTAGGAGAGATTCAGCTTAGCATGGAAAATACTGAAATTTCAAAATTTCAGCTAACGGTTGGGCAGGCTACGTAATCATCTACATTCTTTGCCTTTCGTCAGGAAGAAGATCATTTGAGGCTTAAATCTCACAGTCTTTGGTTGCTAGCTGGGGATAAAAACTTTGCTTTTTTTCATTGGCAATGTCGGTCTAGGCTCTCTCATAATCATATTTATGAAATATGCACCATCAATGATGAAGTCATCAAAGGCCAATTGCAATTGCAACATGCATCAAATGAACACTTTCAACAACTGTTTCATGAAGATGGTAACTCTAATGATCTTTTGAATTCTGATTTTCTATCTAATATTCCTTCTTTGGTTACTCAAGATGACAATGTTGGTCTAGTGAAATCCTTCTCTAAGAAAGAGGTGGTTGATGTAATATGGGCTATGGAGGTAGATAAGGCCCCCGGGCCAGATGGGTTCTCTATCCATTTCTACAGGGTATGTTGGAACTATATTAAATTTGACCTTCTCATAATGATCTCAGCCTTCCTTTCAAAAGCCAAAGTTGGAGGGAATACTAACTCAACCTTTCTATCTTTGATTCCAAAGGAAGTAAACCCTGCTTCTTTTGATAGATTCAAACCCATCTCCCTCTGTAATGCTTCTTATAAAATATTGGCCAAGATTTTGGCAAATAGATTGAAACCATTGTTAGAATCTCTTATTTCTCCTCTGCAGGGAGTGTTTGTCCAAGGAAGACACTTGCTAGATAATGTTATTCAAGTTCAGGAGGCTCTCCATTCCAATTACCATAGGAAGGAGAAAGGTATGCTAATCAAATTAGACATGAAAAACACCTTTGATCGTGTCAAACTCTCCTTTCTCTATCAAGTTTCAAGAGCTTTTGGATTTAGTGTTGAGTTTGTTCATTTGATTAAAGCTTGCACTGACAGGCCTTGGATTTTGCCACTTGTAAATGGTAGGCCAACAAATTTCTTCCAAGCCTCTAGAGGGCTGAGACAAGGGTGCCCCTTGTCTCCATTTCTTTCTATTTTGATGGCAGAAGTGTTAAGCAGAAAACTCTCAGCAGAAATGGTGGTTGGTTCTCTTCCTGGTATCAAAATTGCAAGAGGGGTTGATCCTTTAAATCGGGCTCTGTTTGCTGATGAATCCCTCTTATTGGGATGTGCCTCCTTAATTATCGCCCGAGATTTTAAGGTAATTTTGCAAAGCTTTTGTGTAACCACTGGGGCCTTGATTAATAAGGGTAAGAGTGCCATTTATGGTTGGAATGTTGATCATCCAGCCCTTCTTAGAATTGCTCATACTTTGGCATTTCAAGGATTTGAAAAGTGGGATAGTATCAAGTATTTGGGGCTCCCATTAACTATGGGTCCCAGATCTTCATTGTTGTGGAAAGATGTGATATGCAAGATTAAAGCTAAAATTGTTTCCTGGGGAGGTCATTGGTTAACTCAGGTGGGTAAATTGATTTTAAACAAGGCAGTTCTTTAAGCTCTCCTCATTTTTCAGTTTTCCATGCTTTTTGCTCCCAAATCAATCTCTGCCCAAATTGCCAAACTTATTCGTGATTTCCTTTGGGAGGGAGGCAAAGGTAATCAGAAGAAAATGTATTTAGACAGTTGGGAAATCATTAAAAGACCTATTTATGAGGGTGGTTCGAATATTCAAGATCCTGAGCTGGTGAACTTGGCTTTGGGAGGAAAGCTCTTATGGCAAATATACTCCAGCAAAAATCACCCGGTCAGTAAAATTTTCTGGAAGAAGTATCTTAAGGGTATCCCTATGAGAAATATCAATTCAGCTATCTCCCCCTCAGGGACAACAATTTGGAACCTTTGTAAAAGAGGTCTTGATAATTTTCAGCTTCAACTATATCGAATTCCTGGAAGTGGGAAAAGGACTCTTCTGTGGGGTGATAAGATAATGGGGAATCTGCCTCTTTCCTCTAATGAATATTTGAGTGAGATTAAGGACTGGTTAAGTAATAAAGGCTTCCTTATCATGGTAGATATTTGTTCTTGGGACAGAGCCAGGAACTGGGTTGGCTGGAGCTTTCCAGAGATTCCGGATTACCTCATTCCTCAGCAGAATTTGTTGATTCTATCCTTAACCAGTTGTGCTCCTGTAAACTATTTTTTTTAAGATGTTTGGTAATGGGGCAACTCTGGTATATATTCCGTAGCTCTGGGATACAAAGCTCTTCATTTCCCCCTTGCTTCTTGCATTCCCCCAACGATTTGGAACTCGGTCTGGTCCTCCTTTTGTTTGCCGAAGGTGAATTTCTTCACCTGGACTCTTTTGCACAGAAGAGCGTTGTCTGGAGAAAATTTATGCAGGCGAGGGTTCAATGGTCCTTTTCGATGTTGTCTTTGCTATTTAGCAATTGAAATTTCAGATCACATTTTTATGAATTGTGTTTTCTCTCATCAGGTTTGGGATTGGTTCTTAATGGCCTCTCTTCCATGTCTTGTCCTCATTTGTTAGTCATTGCTCTTTACTCCTCTTGGGATGAACAGCTCCCCAAATGGCAAGATCGAATTTTTGCTGTCAGTGTGGATTGGAAGAATATATGGAAGTCTATTCCTAAATTCATCTGGTGGCTATTGTGGAAAACCAGGAGCGATGGAATATTTAATGGCATGCAGTTTGCTCCTGAGATGGTGGCGCAAAAAAATATATTTCTCATTTCTGAAACAGTTTTTAATTCTCCCTCCATGATAGCGTTACCAGAGGAGGTTTAAGACTGGCTTGGAAAAGGTTATTCTACTATAAAAAATGTGATTTACAGCAAACCATTTTGCTCTCCTCTTTGGAGAATCTGTTGTAATGAATATGATTTTTTTAATAAGTGGATGACGTCCTCTTCTGCTTGTATCTTTTTTGATGGCGCATCTAAGGGAAACCCGGGGATTTTCGGTGCTGGCAGAATATTAATTTCGCATGATAGGTCATCGGAGACAAGTTTCAGTTGGGGTCTCGGTATAATGTGAAATAACCAATCCGAGAGTTATAGTCTTCTTAAAGCATGTCAATTGGCTAAGGATGCTGGATTTATGTCAATTCAAGTGTATGGAGATTCATAATTATTGGTTAAAAGCTTAAATTCAGATGGTCTCTTTAACAGCCTAGCTTTGAATTTAAATTTGCAGAGAACTCGAAATTTAATGAAAGAGTTTGAAAAGGCTGAGTTTTTTCATATTTTGCAAGAATTAAATGGAAGGGCAGATTCTTTGGCGAGTAAAGATTGCCTTTTGGCTCAAGGTCATCTCAGTCTTAATGGTGAATTCAGTATCTTTCATCCAATACCTTATGTTCAGCTTGGCGGTTCTTCTTTCATCAATAAGAAATTGTATATTCTTAGTTTTTTGCAGTAGTTATCCTACTTGGTTGTAAATGGCTGAAATGACAATTGCTCTTTCAGTTTTGAATTCTTTTCATGAGAAAAAAAATAGCCGTTTTTGTTAAAAAAAAGACCTGAGTGGCATCTCCAAACACCAACTAGGATGGGAATCTTTCACCCTCGAAATTGGCTAAGGCATGAACTAGTCATCCACTAGCTCTCTCTCTTCACAATAACAATTTTTACAAATGATCAAAAGGGCCTTCTCATGGCTGATCCCTGCATCTTATAAAAATTATTGGTCTTCTAAGGTTCCAATTCCATCCATAAACCAAAGCCAAGTCGAATTGGTGTGGCTGCTCATGCTATGCCATGTGGCCTCTCTCTTCACCTTCCCTCTTCTCCCAAATTCGAGTAGGAGCCTCTTGGCCTTCTCCAACTCCCATGAGGGCCCTCTAAGATGCTCTATTCAGGCCTGACATGTCAGCCTTCATATCTCACTTGTGTCATAACTGTCATAGAATCTCCATCATTGGTGTCATAAATGTAAGGGGAATCTAGCCAAGTGTCCATGAAACTCCCGTTTGGCTCTTCCTCTCCCCATGTAAGTTACAATTCATCCCAAATTCGACCTATGAAGTATATGGAAAACTATATTAACCTTATAATCCATCCAAAAACATTAGGCTTCCCATAGATTCTAGATTGCAAGAAGAGGATGCCATTTAACATAGGAGTTCTAGTTTGAGTGGGCCCCATAGTCTCCATGTGTCTCCATTCTCCACACGGGGGCTTCACTTGTTGACCAATATACTATCACGTTAGTTCATATTGTGGGTTTTAAAATTATCAAAAATCGAACCAATATATTGCAGGTATTGGGGGGATGAGGGGTTTAAGGTGGGGCTGGGTAGGGTGGTTTATAAGGATTGAGCTATAAAAAGGGGTGGGGAGGAGGTTTTAAGTATTGGGAGGGGGTTTCAACAAAAAGAGTTTGGGTCAATATCTCTCGAAATTAAGGGTATTCTTTAATATCCCACGATCGCACGTGCTATGTGAGAGGTTCACTAAGTGAAGTCCCCGTGATTTTCCATAGCCATTTCATTTTTCACTTCCATTAATTTAATTAACTCCATTAAATAAATATTTATTCCTTCTAATGTCTAAACACCATTTATTAGCTCTCTTATTAACTTCCCAATGTTTCCACCCAACCGAGGGAACTAGTAGGATTGGTGGAATTTTCCTGCTATGCAATTATTTGACTGGCGACATTACAGGGTTTAGGGGGTTGGGGGGGTTTTAATTTTTTACTATTTTTAATATGCAATGTTGTTGATGTTAGGGTTAAGGGGTTAGGTGGGTTTAATATTTTGTTATTATTTTTAAAATGTAATGTGGGGTGGTTTAAATTTTTTTAATGTAATGTTGGGGAAGATTTAGGGAGTTAGGGGTTGGTTTTAATTTGTTTTTTAATTTATTTTAATGTAATGTTAGGGGGGGGGGTTTAGGTGGTTGGAGGGGGTTTAATTTTTAAATTTTTATTTATTTATTTAATTGAATGTAATGTTAGGGGAGCGGTTGGGGGGGTGGAGGGGGTTAACGTTTTTCAACGTTTTTCAAATATAGTTTATAGTGACTATTAATGTTGATTTTTTAAGATTATGAACGTTTGTTGGTTATATTTTAAAATTATACCTTTTGGATATAGGAAGAATGACATCACTGAAGATATCTATGAACGTTTCTGGATCAACAACGACGATGATTTCATCGAAAAAAACTGTTTAGGCATATGAGAATGTTGAGCCTCAAGATGAAGTTTTGAAGTTTGAGGAATTAAAAATAAATAATGCTAGAGAATGGAAATATGCTGCAGAAGAAGACAAAACAAATTATTCTTGGCATCTAAAGGAAAAATATCAAGGCAGAGCAGATAGTATTCACTTATATTTTGCTGCATTTCCATATCTTCAATCAGATTACCATTCATTGGGATTATTGAGATATATATGTGTGATGCTGGGTACATAAATTGTTTATGCACAAGTCAAACAAGCGAAGTCCTTCACCAAAATCTGATATTGTTTGAAGGTTTCAAAATATAATGTTCAAGAAACTTTCACACCCTTTTGTGAAGGGGTTGTGCATGATATTGAAAGCGGTAGAGTAAGTTTCAATATTGAGATTATTCTAAATTGGTTTTCTTTTAACTTGGATATCACAATGTAATATATTTAATACCATAATGTTTTTATTTTGCATGGTTTTGCTAGGTCAATTTCAAACATGTTGAATGGAATTTATTATATAGAGGAAAATCCTATGGATTTCATTAATGCCGCTCTTCAAAAGGGACAAGAAGCAAGGGTCAAATGTTTGAACTGAAGAAGTACAAGCACAAAGAGGAAAGGGCATCCGACAATCAAATCATGTACATAGAAAGGTTACATTTAAATCTTCATCTCACCCAAGTGAACATGTTGAAATTGTTTCCAATGAGATAGCTACTCCTGCTAGTAAGAGTAAGAATTAGTCTCACATAAGAATGATGGTTGAGGGTGTTTCAATTCCTGATGAAGGCATTGTTTATTTAGATGGAACCCATTCAAGACAGAAAAGCAGGAGATCTGCTGTTACTAAATCCAATGTTATCCCTGGATATGAGAGTGAAAATTCAGGGGACAGTAGGAAAATTATTACTCCAGGTTATGATATAGAGGATGACATTGTTAAGTCAACACAAAATGCTATTTGAGATCGATTGCGAAGGGATAAATTGGTTAACAGTGGACATACATTTGAGTTGAATGTGAATCAATTTTATAGACCCACAAAAGGGAAAGATCAATTTAGAATTAGAAAACCACATCATTTGTATATTCACAACTTGAAAGCATCGATGAGGCACAATCCCTATGCACATGTGGTTGACTACCTAGTCCTTGTTGACTCGAAAAATGTTCCTACTCGAGATGAATTTGATCAAACAAGAAGTTTTCATTACAAATATTATGTTCTTGGGGGGAATCATTTTGTAGAGGCAAGACAAGAGTTTTTGCAATAATATCCCAATAACCATATTTTTGAAACAGTGAAATGCATCATTTATGTTGGTTTAACAAATGTAGAAGCAAAGTTCTTCACATGAGATCATAACACAGATAGTGAATATAGGATGACTATGACATTTATTCAAAGGGTGAGATTTATCCATAATGATTTTTTTGCAAATATGTGGTGGGGAAAAATCTGAAGTTGATGCAAGTTTTTGGAAACAATGTTGTTTGGAAATATGTATCCCTATTAAAGATGATAATATGAAACAAAAAATTGCCAAAGGTAATGATGCATTCAAAGTTGTAGATGGATATTTCTAGTTGGCATTCATAGTAGGGAAAACATGGGATTTGATTGAGGACATATTTAGCTTGTGGGAGAATATAAGACATAAAAAATCAAAAGTGAAAAATTGTAAAGTTATTCCATGGATCGGTGGTAAGACAGGTCTCGGCGTCAATAATTTTCCAGAAGACATGACTATTACACCTTGGAGAACAATGCAAGGTGTGAATGATGAAACACTAATAGATACAATATTGTCAAAGGTAAATCCAGGTGAATTATCCATGGAGGAAATGTGGAATGAATTTGACAAGTAAGTTGATGTTTTATTTATTTATGGTACAATGTTTTTTCTTGAATTTAACATATTTGTTATGTTCTAAGTATTCTATTCTTTTATTATATATGATTTTAAACATTATTTATTGTTTCATCATCGAGTCACGAGATTTACATGAAAATACAAGAGGAGATGGTTATAATGTCGAATGAGAAGAGTTGGGATGATGCCAAATGCAACTATCCAGAATCAAGCTCAATTGGAACCTTAAAATATTTTTTTGTTGCATTTAATAAGGTATGTTGATCTATGATACATCATGTATTATTTATTTGGTAATACAATTCATTTCTATTTTATTACCTATAGAGAAAATTTTCATTTGAATATGCCAAAGAGGGGTACAAATGGAGTACCATAGTCCTTCAAAATTCATGTCCAAAGAGCCAAAATAGAACGACAAAGGAGACAATGTCTTGCAAACATTGAACTTGATGATACACTTGATCATTATATTTGGAATGGAGTTGACACTGTGTAGTATAAAGTCATTTTAGGTGTCTGTTTTGACATTGCAAAAAATGTTCCTAGAAAGGAGTACACCCTAGTTATTGTAGATATCCCTCATGGATACAATATCCAAAACACTACTTATGATTGTGAGCCTTATATTTGCCAATGATTCAATAAAGTGGTTTCAGGATTTCTAGATGTCACAACATCACCACTATGGACATTCACTGTTTTCCATTCATACACACAATTAGGGGGGTTGTTGACATCCTTCAAGAGTAAAGCAAAAAAAAGGAAGAAACTTTATTGGTAAGATATTTGCACTATATTATCAAGTTTTTGAATATATTAATCAATTATATTTATTGATAAGTTAATTAAATTCCTTTTTATTTTGGTTACATGCAAAATCCTAATATTCATAGCTCCAAAAAATGATCCATTTCTAAATGATATTGAAAACATACATTTTACAACTTGGAAAAAAGATGAGACTTATGAATCTCTTTTAATCAATGGAAAGAATGAAGGAAAATATAGTTAGATGTAGACTTATAATGCCGTGGTTAAAAAATTAACATATGAAGAAAGGGATTTAGAAGGAGTGACTTTAAACATCTATCAAAAGCCACAAGCGTTGATTACTTATCTCGTAGATACATTTACATTTGAAGGAGATTGGGTCTTAGATTTGTTCTCGGGTTCAGTTAAAATTTCTGATATTACATATGAAAACATATTTCAAGTTTAATTGTTTTTTTTATTCTTCATTATTTTTTTTAAAGTATGCTTCTTTATGCTATTGGACTTAAGTTTTTTGTTTTTGTTTTTCATGATTAGGTACAACAGTAGCATGCTCCTTACAGAAAGGAAGAAATTGCACATCCATTGATAATGACCCACTGCAATGCAATTACATCAAATAAGAATTAATGCTATTCAAGTTCTTCCAGATGAATTGCAAGAAGTTAGTTTGAAGAAAGAAGATTTTAGTGAAACACTTGCAGCGAAGATGTCAAAAGAGCCTCAACCCCCATTAGGAGGGATGTTTGGAAATGAGCACTTTGGGCATCTTGTATACATAGAAGACCCAATGGAAGAGGACATTGATGTCCATGAGGAAAGCCAAGCTCCAAAAAATTCCAATTTTGATGAAGAATTTGGCCTACACGATATTGTTGATTAGTTTCATGTCTTGAAGAAAATGTTAAATTTGACAACTTTTTGATAAGATATATTAATACTATTTTGACTTTCAGACTTTATTTTAGAAATAAAATTTCTATATATATTGTTTTTAATATGTTCTTTACAAATATATTGTATAGTTTTTCTTGAATTTATGTGAATCATCACTTTTTGGAAAATAATATGAAATAGTATCATTTTTATACAAAAAATCTCCGAAAATCCATTGAAAATGGTTTTAAATGTCTTTATTTTTCAGGAATTTCTTACAATTTTGTTAATAAAAAAGTCTTATTTTGTCTATTAAAATGTCCTATTTTAAAGAAAAAACATACAAAATGTATATGTTTTTAAGTATAACTTGCTTCTAAATGTATGTTATTTTGTTAAATTTCTAAAAAACACACTTGAAAATAGTTATGAATAATATTCTACGACAAAGATGATTCAAAGGCCCACAAAAATGCCTTAAAATGAAAATATGTGATACTGGTATCAACCCTTTTTTAAACAAAGGTAAAAATAACTACTAAAATTAGGAGAGAGAAAAATGAGAACTGTGTCGAGTTCTTGTTTCATACTATAGGTGGTTGCTAATGATGATGATGTTGTTTTTAACACTAACATGCTAATGATGTTGTTGTTCCAAATAATGATGATGTACCTGTATCTACATACTGAAGTTGTAGATGATGATGATGTACCAATATCCACATACTGATGATGATCCAGATGATGATGATGTTCAGAGATGATTTTTCACGATGATGATGTTTCGTGATGATGATGTTCCATGATGATGATCCACGACAATGATGATTCATGATGGTGCTGATGTTCTAGACTTATGATGTTATTATTCCAAAACTTCCTTTGACATATAAATCCACCATTCAGTTGTATAGTTGTTGTTGTTGTTGTTGTTGCTAATGATGTAGAATACCTTCCTTATTAAGAGGGAGTGTTGAAAGAAATGTAACTTCGGAAGATATTATATTGTACCTTTATTGTATTGTTATTATTCCACCTTTCAGAGATGTTACTCCTATGTTTGGGGATGTCATTGATGTACTTGGTCATGTAAAAGTCTTGAGGTAAAACCTCCATTGTAATTCAGGTCATTAGTACCCATAAAAGTATTATTAAATGTTGTTTTGAGTCTCCCAAGGGAAGCTAGCCCTAGTTGAGAGGAGAAGTTAGGCATGTTGGGTTATTAGGATTCTCACTTGATGTGTATAATTAGATGAGGCACCCTCCTCATTTGCACACTCACAACTCAAGAAAGTTCGGTAGAGAGAGAAGGAACAGTCTATCTTATTCTTAGGGTCTTACATTGTACTTCGTTGGATTCTATATCGATGAAGTTTTGCAAGGTTTTATCCCCCACAAGGGTTTCCCATGATAAATATTTGTGTTCTCTTTGTTCTGTTGTGATTATAATTCTTTTAATGATCCTTTTTTTTGGCATAAAACTTTTAAAAATCGAACATTAGATGAGTTCCATATATTCAATGGTGGATCTACTGCTACACGATTATCATGCAGACTTAGAAAAAACTAGAAATGGTGGTTCACATAGAACCTGACTCTTAATTGTTTAGTATAATGGATCATATACTCACGAGTTTTCATTTGGATATCTCATTTATGGCCTAATGATGGTGAGATCGACGACTCCACTAATACCTCTTGCAATCTTCATGATTCAAACCATAGATAGATCAACTGGATGTATTTGAATGTGGCATAGTCTGCATAGCAGAGGCTTGAAGAAGGATATCTTAGATCTCACAAAGATATTCTCGAGTCAGTACAGGGGTGAACAATGCACATGCTCGAAGAAGTTGAACGTCACACTTCTGAAGGCTCATTGATTATAGTTAAGATGCAACATGTTGGATTATGTAAGATTTTGTTTTATTTGTTTCTATAAACTAGGTTGGGAAGCTTCCTTAGTGTTGTTTTTGCAACTACTTGGTTAAGATGATTCAAAAGATGTATTGAATGATGCAACTGATTTATTTTGTGAAATTATGTCCAAGTGTTTTGCATCTTATCTTCAACAAAAATATACAGAGTCTTTTATGGTGTCTAATATTTTTGTATACATATCTATGATGTGAGGCACGCCCTAAAGTTACTCATTTGAGATGGTTAAGATTGTGTATATCCTAGGACTCGGACCTAGGATTCAATAGGAGTGTCTAATGTTCGAGAAGAAGGACTATTCCGATTGATGTGATGTGCATGACAACATACCTCCAAGGACTTCAAACACTACTACATATGGCTCAATTTTCCCATGAAAGTTTTTCATGAAAAACTTAAAAACGTTGTTTTCGTGGAAAAATAGTTTAAATTTTTGGAAAAAATTGAAAATGCCCTCGATGTTCATCGCTATAGCGACGTTCTTGAAATTTCATTGCTATTCCAACAAAATCTTGTTGCTATTATGACGAAAGTTCAAGAACGTCGCTATAGTGATGAAAGGTGAAGAACGCTGCTATAGCGACAAAAGTATCAATGTTAAGGGTTGCAATCGTTGTTAAGGATTAAGGATTAAAGGTATATGTTAAGGATTAAAGTTATATGCTATAGGTGTTAGGGGTTATGAATTCATGGTCATAAGGGTTAGGGTTTACATGGATTTAATGATATATTATAGGTTAATATGGGTTGGTGTTAAGTGGATATAGGGGATAAAAGCGACATGGCTTGGGTATTAGTTGTTCCATAAAGGGTTATGAGGGATAATGGTCATTATTATTAGTCTTAGGTGTTCGAATTAATAAGGTTTAAGGATAAAGATTACGAGGGATAGTGGTTATAGTTATAAGAGTTAGGTGTTGTGAAAAATCATCTTCAAGGGTTAGAGTTATAAATTTATATGTATTAGTGGAAATATCTTATATGAATTAAGAACGTTGTCTTATAGGAGTGAAGTTGTTATATGGGATAGGAATTGGAGGATGTATATCTAGAGTTAGAAATAAGGGGTTTATTAAATTGCTAGATTCTAGATGTTTTAAATGTTAGAATTTATATGACTTATATGTTTTAACAGTTAGTGGTTACATTAGGGGTTATAGGTCATATGTGTTATCACAATCATATATTAGGGGTTATAGAGTTTCTATTAGTGGTACATTGGTTATGGGTCATAATGGTTATTAACGTGGGAGATTGTAGGGGTAAACGAGATGTGACAAATAGGGGTTAGAGATTATTTGTGTCGAGAGTCATATGTGTTAAGGGTTTAAAGTTTTATGAGTTATAAGGGGTTAAGTATTAGATTTATAATAGATGTGTTGGAGTTTATATGGATACGTGTCAAGAGTTATAAGATTTAAGGGTTATGAGCGTGTAATAAATTTTTTAGGTTATGCATACTAAGGATTATATTAAGTGGATTATATTATAGGTTAATATAAGTGTTAGGGATAGATAGGGGTTATATGGATTAGATATTAGGGGTCACATGGGCTCACAACCCTCACCAATCACTTCTAGTAATAAGATAAAATCGCTCTCCTATAATATCAATACCCGTTAAAACCTCTGTGTCCACTCCTTTGTATGGGGGAATTCCCACACTTGCACATATTGAGATCTTATCAACTAAGCATTAGAGGCATAACTTGTTACATGAAGAAGAACCACCCCCCTCGTATTAGGATTTAGAAGAAAGACAATTTAAACTAATACATTTTTATAGGGATTACAGACATTAATGATAAAACAAAATATGTATAGATTTATTTATTTATTTTGTGCTTATTAATTATAACTATTATGAGAATAACAATTTAGATAAATTTTGTCCTTATAATGGCTTAGAAAATTATATTTCTAGTTTTAGAACATTAGAAAATTTTGTTTGGTTTTGAAATCTTAAATGACCATTCACTAGAAATACTGGGTCATAGACCTTAAATTATAACTCTCAATTTGGTCACACATAGCAGTCCCATAGATAATTCTTATAGCCAAAAGTACTTAATCTTCAAGAAAAATAAACCTTTAAAATAATTGTAAATCAATAAACCTTGTGGCCCAACTATGTGCCTCTGTGTGTGGTGAGGTTGATTCCTTGATGATGCAATGTGGTATGTGCTAATGTGTTAGATCACACTATAATAAACTTAATATTCTTATGACCATGACAAAAGAACTTTAGGTGCTTAACTTTTTCTTTGTTACACAATGGTGTGTTGTCATTTACACCACTTTCTGTTTGTATCGTTGCCATCATCCTCATCCTCATCCTCATCTGCATCATCCTCTTCCTCGTCATCAGTGTTTTTATCATCATCATAGTCATCATCGTCATGATCATCATCATCAATATCATGATAAACATCATCATTATCATCATCATCATCATTATCCCATCATTGTCATCATCATCGTCATCATCGCCATCATCATCATCATCATCATCATCATCATCATCATCATCGACATCATCATTAGCAACACCATCATCATCATCCTCGTCACCATCACCGTCATCCTCGTCGCCATCATGCTCATCCTCATCCTCATCCTCATCATCCTCATCATCACTGTTATAATCATCATCATTATCGTCATCATCATCATCATTATCATCAATATCATCTTCAACATCATCATTAGCATCATCATCATCATCATCGTCATCATTGTCATCATCATCGTCGCCATCATCATCATCATCGATATCATCATTAACATCCTCGTCGCCATCATCCTCATCCTCGTCGCCATCATCATCATCCTCGTTTCCATCATCCTCATCCTCATCCTCATTGTTATCATCATCATCATAGTCATCGTTGTCATCATCGTCATCATCATCATCATCATTATCATCAGTATCATCATCAACATCATCATTAGCATCATCGTCATCATTATCATCCTCATCATTGTCGTCGTCATCATCATCCTCATCGTTGTCGTCGTCATCATCATCATCATCATCATCATCATCACCATCATCATCATCATCATCATCATCATCCTCGTTGCCATCAACATCATCCTTGTTACCATCATCCTCATCCTCGTCGCCATCATCATCATCCTCGTTGCCATCATTATCATCCTCATCATCCTCACTGTTATTATCATCATCATAGTCATCGTCATCATCATCGTCGTCATCATCATCATCATCATCATCATCATTATCATCAATATCATCAACAACATCATCATTAGCATCATCGTCATCATCATCCTCATCATTGCCATCATCATCATCATCACCGTCTTCATCCTCATCATCATCATCATCATCATCATCATCGTCGTCGTCATCATAATCACCATCATCATTAGCATCATCATCATCATCATCATCATCATCATTGACATCATCATCGTTATCATCCTCATCATCATCATCATCCTCATCCTCCTCCTCCTCCTCATCATGTCCATCATCATCATCACCATCATCCTCATCATCATCATCATCCTCATTGTCATCATCATTAGCATCATCATCATCATCATCATCATCGACATCATCATCGTCATCATCGACATCATCATCATCATCATCATCATAATATCATCGTTATCATCATCATCATTGACCTGTGATCATCATCATCGACATCATCATCACCATCATCATCATTAGCATCATCATCATCGTCGCCATCATCATCATCATTATCATCATCATCATTGTCATTGACATCATCATCGTCATCATCGTCATCATCATCATCATCATCATCATCGTGTCCATCATCATCACCATCATCATCATCAAGACCATCATCCTCATGATCATCATGATCATCATCATCGACATCATCATCATCATCATCATTACCACCATCATCATCATCGTCATCCTCATCACCATCATCCTCATCATTATCATCATCCTCATCGTCATCCTCATCATCATCAACATCATCATCATCATCATCATCGTCATCATCATCATCATGAATGTGAATCAATGCATTGTTAAAAATTCCCCTTATGTACAAATCCCTGAAATGCACTTCCATTCACTACACCTCTTCCATGTACATGGTAGTCCTTTCCATGTATAAATCCCTGAAATGATGACGATGACGATGTACAAATCATCACCATCATCATCATCGACATCATCATCATCATCATCATCATCATCGACATCATCATCGTCATCATCATCATCATCGACATCATCATAGTCATCATCATCATCATCGTCATCATCATCATCGTCATCATATCATCGTCATCATCATCATCATTGACCTGTGATCATCATCACCATCATCCTCAACATCCTCATTATCATTAGCATCATAATCATCATCACCATCATTATCATCATCACCATCATCATCGACATCATCATCACCATCACCATCACCATCACCATCATCATCATTAGCATCATCATCATCATCATCGCCATCATCATCATCATCATCATCATCATCATC
>LPNX010269829.1:63870-143465 GCA_001517045.1 Pseudotsuga menziesii | reverse complement strand
AACGTCCACTGAGACCAAACTTTGGTCTATCGGACCTAAAGAAACAAATTAATTAGTTTGTTTTAAAATTGTATTCCTATGCTCAAAGAGCTTGGTGAGAAGCGTCCCTAGCTCACTATAATTTTGACAAGTTAAAAGGCGAGGAAGGTTGGTATTGCAACAAATATTATGAAACTGAGATATTGATTTGTTCACTGACAATGAATTGTTAGTTGATTTTTTCACTGACAATTGATTTTTTGCTTGCCGTCGCTATAACGACGAACACTTCGTCGCTACACCAATGAAGTTTTGTCGCAAAAACTTTGTTTTTTTTTTCAAAATTTGCTTGAGTACAAAACTGAGCTCTCAGGTGCTCCTCCAAAAGGAAAATAGAGTGATCCATAGGTTTTATTATTATTATTATTGGATCATAATTTTCTTAGAAATGGTTTCTGTAACTATCATATTCCAGTGTTAACACATTGGACTTGTTTTACAAGCAGCAAGCATTCCTAAAAAATTGGCACTGACAATAGGTATTTTTGTCGATCATCGTCACAGAAATCGCTCTCTACAGAGCCTTCAAGCTAATGTTCAGAGACTGAAAACATACAAAGCGAAGTTGGTTGTCTTCCCAAGAACTACTTGCAAGTTAAAGGTAGGATTCTTGCTTTGACTTATGGATGTCTTCTAGAGCAGCAAGCAACCTTATTGAGAAAAAATGCAAAACCAAAACATATAGCAATGACACTTTTGTAGTCAAAGAATGATCATAGAAAAGGGGTGATGCCCATTTTGCAATTACTTTTTGAAGAAGTGTTAGAGTGGAGGAAGGGAAATTCATTGAAGGTTAATTTCTTTGTTAAAAAATGAAAACAATTTGATTATGGAGTCCACCTTCTGCAATTGAGATCTGTGATGTTCTATGTTTGCAGTGACGACCTTAGTCGTAGTTGTTGCTGTCGCTTTATGCATAATTTTGTGCTATTATTAAAAATCAGGAAGTATAACCTTTTTCCCCCTATTCACTTCTTTGATTTAGTTTTCTATTGATCATGACTACCAACATGGAAAATCACTGCATATGACAAATACAAGATATTAAATAATAAAGATACATGAAGTGTGGAAAATCCATAGAACTTGTTTTAGGCATCAACTGCTATTGTAATGATGAGTACTTCCTTAAGGACTAGAATACTTGTCCTATGTTGCTAATAACTAGCAATCGCCAATTTTTAAACATGATTAAAAATTCATAGTAAATACATTAAGTGGATTTTGGAAACTTAAAGACTGCAATAGGAAACAATGTCACCGATAACTAAGAACTGGACTACTAGCGACAAGCTTGCAATACTAGTGACGAACAACTTCGTTTCTAGTATAACAAGTTCGTCGGAGTTTAAAAAAAAAAATTGCCTTGCATCGCTATAGCGACAAAGTATTCGTCGCTACACCAACGAAGTTTCATCGCAAAAAATTTGTTTTTTTTTATAAAATTTTACTTGCTGTCGCTATAGCGACGAACACTTTATCGCTACACCAATGAAGTTTTGTCACAAAAAATTTCTTTTAATTTTTTTTTTTTTTGCTTTCCGTCTCTATAACAACGAACACTTTGTCGCTACACCAATGAAGTTTCGTCACAAAAACTTTGTTTTTTTTTTTAATTTGCTTGCTGTCACTATAGCAACGACCAGTCAAGCCTTCGTCGATAAATTATCATCACAATAGTGACAAAACATTGTTGTAGTAGTAGCCATCCTTTCATGGAAATTGCGACAAATGGTATTCATCGCAATTGCGACAAAATGTGGAAAGTGTTGCTATAGCGACGAAAGTTTTTCTACGAAAAAGAAGGAGCCATTTTCGTCGCTATAGCAACACACAAATGTTGCAATAGCAACGAAAGTCCATGGAAAAATGTCCACATGTACTAGTGAAAGATCTTTGTAAGGAGGCAAGGATAAAGAGGGAGATGAACAAGTAGGAGCAAGAGGCTCCTAGTCTAGTTGTTCAATCCTCAAAAGGAAATCAACGATAAAACATAAGTATTTAATATTTTGAGTAAAAAGTTTTTTTATGTGATATGATTATGCGATGCATTCATATAATTTTACATTGAACAATAGATGTATGATGAGCATATGATAGAGTTTTATTTTATGCATTTATATATGACTGATATTGACGAGCACTAGGTTCATGTAGTGCAAGCTATGCATATGTTGAGTAAATATCCTATGGTGTTGCACAACATCCCATGAGCCCTTTATGGAGGTAGTATAGGATGAAACCTCTTTGATAACATGCTAAGGGTAGTGCAATCTCTTGACAATATGTTCTGGTGGAGATGGAAGGAATCCAAATATTCAACATGTGTGTTTGGGATATGGATGTGTGTTGTGCTGAAGCATTGGCTCATATGATTACATATATGTGTGAACTTTTTCCATTGCATTGAAATGCCAATATGATTTGATTGAATTCCATGATTATACAATGTTGCTGACTATTTGATTAAATTTTCCCTATAGGAAAGAGCATATTCTATGGCCTACAAGAGAAGTATGATGAGACTTGTTCTAAGGGACAAGTGATGGATGTGAAGTAATCCTAGTTTTATATCCCATTGATATTCAGTGTTCGAGAGAGAGTAGGATGCTTAGAAGCAGGAGGCTTCTACGAGCATGGCTCTTAGCTCAAGTTCCAAATCAGGTAGTAGGATGGCTTCCATGACAAAGGGAGCAACTAAAAAGGATGTGATTCTTAAAGAACAAGTGACGACATATATACGTGGATATAGTACATTCAGTCATATGTGGACACATGACCCTTAGGTATAGAGGATCTCATATGGATATTGACGGTTGGGAGCAAGAGGCTTCGACAAATGTTGGTTTTTCTACTATATATGTTCATTCTTTCGATGATCATGAGGAGCAGTTGGATTCTAGTTGGAATCATAGTAGATTATAGAAGTGGTTAGAACATTATTTGTGCCAAAGTGGAGAGTTAGTATGCTCTTTATTGTAGTCCTAGAGGATGAAAGCTACTCAATTGGATTATAAGGAGGTACACACCTATTCAGTTAGAGCAGTGGCTCAATATTCAACATGTGCAGATGGCACATGTTATTGATGATTATTCCTTGATTGTGATGTTGTATACTAGTGATATGTTCCTCACCGATACAAAGAGACTTATTGACAGGTGCATAGGGACTTATCCTTTGAGTTCAAGATGAGGATATTTTCCTATTGTATTTCTTGAGGTTAGAGGTGTGGCACAAAGCTAATGAGATCTTTTAGAGTCAGGGGAAGTACACACTTGAGATCCTGAGGAGATTTGGGATGATGGACTATGAGTCCATGGCTACACCAAGGGTGACTAATTTGAAGAAGCTGACTAGTATTGTTTTCAATTCAAATTTGGTAGATGATATCATGTATAAGCAGTTGACTGGATATGTGACATACCGAGTTGATACCAAACCAGTATACTCTTGTGAGAGGCTGTGTTTATTTTCTCTGTGAGAGCCAGTTTTCATGATGAAGTTCAAATTGGCATATGAGATGATACCTCATATTGGATGATGTACTAGCTTGTGAGAAGTTCCAGTGGGATTCTGGGGTGATATCTAGTGACACAAAGAGAATTAGAGACTCTAACAAACTCACTTGATGAGAGATAACACTGATGGAAGAGAAACAATGTCCAGTAGTGTTGCTTGTAGCAGTGGTATACTATGATGCACATGGGAGCATTCCAACTCCTATATATTCCTACAAATGATCAGATTGCTGACATTCTCACCTAACCTCTTCCCAAGGTGAAGTTTGTGGAATTTTGAGATAGGATTGAAGTGGTGGAGAATGTCTCCCTCATTGAGAGTGAGTTTGCAACATTAGTGATTTATTCTCCCCGAGACGAGAATGGTGGAAATCTCCATATGAGGGAGAGATCTCTATTATAGACATATTGATGGATTGATATATTGTGCATAGTCACACTCCTTGTTGAGTTGAGTTACTGTGATATGCATGAGATGCATGGCACACTCCTCGTTGAGTTGAGTTACCATAAGATGCATGGGTGCACTCCTCGCTAAGTTGAGTTACCATGAGATACATGGGTGCAATCCTCGATGGGAGGAGTTGAGTTACCATGTGATACTACACTCCTTGATGGACTGAGTTGAGCTTATTTGTTCTCCTCAATGGACTGAATTGAGTATGACACTTCTCGATGGACTAAGTTGTGTTGTAGAGTCTAGGGTGGTGCCCAAGAACCCTTGTGGATGTGAACGACTACACTTTTAGATGGACTGGATTGAGATGATTTGTACTCCTTGATGCACTGAGTTGAGTATGACACTTCTCGATGGACTGATTTGTGTTGTAGTCTCTAGGTTGGTGTCTAGCAGCCCTTGTGGCTAGGAATGACTACACTCCTCGATGGAGTGGGTTGAGATGATTTTTACTCCTTGATCGAATGAGTCGAGTATGACACTTCTTGATGGACTGAATTATGTTGTTGTATATGGTTTGGAACCCAAAAACCCTTGTGGGCAGGAATGACTATGCTCCTTGATGGACTAAGTTGAGTTGATTTATCCTCCTTGAAGAACTAAGTTGAGTTGATTTGTATTCTTCAATGGAATGAGTTAATTATGATTCTTCTCGATGGAATGAGATGTGTTGGTTTCCAGTGACCCTTGTGGTTGGGAGACTCATCATTGGGTTGGTGCCCAACAACCCTTATGGTTGGGAGACTTATCATTGGGTTCATTCTCATCAACCCTTGTGGATGGGACACTTATAGGTTGTAGCTCATTGTTGTAATTTTGGTTGTAGCCACATGGACGAGAGAGTATCCTTCTTATGATGAAGAGACGATCAAGATAAGACGTAATGCCCAAATGAAACCCATATGTGTTATAGAGTGATGATACCTCCCTAGCGAAGAGGGAGTGTTGGTATTTGTAGCTTAGAGAGGTATCATCCTCAAGTCGGCCTTAAGAAGAAACAAACAATAAATTATTATTATTATTATTATTATTTGTGAGGACAAGTCAACCCCTTCAAGAGCATAAGTCAATCACACAACAAAAGTGAAAAATACAACATGAAAAAGTATAAATAGGAGGGATGCCTCCTCATTCTCATGAAGCAAGTTAGATCCATAAGAAGAAATTTCACTCAAGCAAGAAGAACACTATTTTTTGTGGTTGCTATGTTTGGGGTTGTTCTTCTATGTGATTAATCTTATATCTTTTTTTTGTAAGTTCAGATTCTATTCTATTGATGTATAATAAAAGTACAAGCAAAGATACATATCAACGTAGTTGCTCTGTTGACTGATAGTAACATAATGAAAGTAGGAGCCTGCCCATATCGAGAAAACATGCTCATAACATGAAAAGGATCCTCCTTAGGGTGGGGAAAACAGTTCATACAAAAAGAGGACAATGTTAAACATAAACGTAATGTTCTAATACTACAAAAATCTATCAAAGCTAAACCTAAAATGTCCACGAACTAGAAACCCAAGGAACCTGAAACTCAACATTGAGAGGTAAGTTCCTCCTCAATGGGTAATTTGAAGTCGAATCCAATCTGTGAGAGGGTTTTTGGTCTACTGTCAGTAGGGGGATCTAGCTGGGATAGGTACTTTTTCCACCTTCGGCTTCATAACTCTTGGAACCGTTGCTGGTGTCATCATCACTTCCCTAGGTGCTGGAGGTGGAGCTGGAGGAAACCTTCTTCACTGGAAGTGGCTCTGACTTCTTGAATTTTGAGGTGATGGTGGTGGTTGCTTTGCCCCGCCAAACTGTAGTGATGTGTGACTGAGGCGGAGGAATACCTTGCTCCAGATCATTTGGAGCATTGGGAAGAACCAGAGGAGGAGCTAGAGGATCATCCTGGATGCCTGTGAGATGAAGGATAATCCTAACAAAAATATTTTTCACCACCTAGAAATTTCGTTTCTACAAGACCATTCGATTAAATACATAAGGGGAGCCTAAGTGTTAATCTTCCCAGTCATTTATGAGTTGGCGCAGGTATTCAAGTATTTCCACATCAAAATATTTGTTATTGAAAATTGTTGAGAGAGTCCTGAGTCTCTAGTTGGAAATCCCTCGTCCCCCTCACCCACGTCATGGGATGGCTCTTAGTTTATTAGACATGTCCGTGTAAGCAGAAGGTGCTGAAGAATTTCAATACCAGGATTTGAGAGAATTGTAGGGGGATTTTTTGTCCAAGAACGACTATTTGGGACAAGATCTATAGACACTCACCGAGGGCGCATGGATGCCAACATTTTTTGCTACAATGCTCGAAGGATTGGGGATGTAATGGGAGAAATTTCGCTCTAGGGAAGCATTAAACTCCCTCTGACACGTGATTTGTTCAACAGTCGTGTGGATTGCCATGATCCTACGCATGAGTGACAATGACATAGTGACTTCAAGGATGTCACCTCACATCAAAATTGGGATTGCAGCTTTGAATGATCCAGCTGCCTGGGATATGGGAAGTATCGTCTCCATTCAAGGATATTTTAAAGTGTCGTCGAAGGATCCAATTCGAGAGACACGTGTGCTTTCGACCTGCTGCCTAACGAGCCTTGGAATTGACATATTTTTACCATCATTTCACCTTATCCATAATCCAGTTTTATTATCCACAATCATACACTAATTCCTTCTAACGCTCATATGCGTGATTTTATGCTCAAGTTGTTTTTCCAGTACATGTCTTAGTACTTCATTTGATTTATGACTAACATTGAGGGAACTAGTGTACTATGTATTTGCTTTGAATATTAAATGATCTCTTAGAAGCAACTATAATATATTTGAGGTAGTCCTATAGCGGTTGCGGAAATAATGCGTGCATCTACATAAACTCTACAGGAAGCTACGAAAACTCCTACAAAACTCTACAGGAAGAGACTTAACCTATACATAACTTACCAATTGTGGAACCTCTATAGAACCTACCAGCTGCAAAACCTCTACAGATCGTACTAGCTGCAGAAACTCCTACAAAAGCTACAAAAAGTCAATAATTCAAATTTACCTTCCACCACCAAATTTGGAGAAAAACATTCATTAGGAGTAATGGATTTTTATAAATCCATTATTTCTATTATTCTTATTGTCTCAAATCATGTTGTTAAATTAAAGTTGGTAAATGGAGGTGGATATGAGTGCATATTTGGCTCATCCACAAAGATTTGAAGATCTCTATCAAATATATGATGGACCTAAGAAGTCAAAAGTTGTTAGGAGACACTTGGGATGAGTTTTGAATATTTTATTAGCCTCTCTCCCTAAATTCAAATTTGACTTTAAAGGTATTATAAATAGCATGTAGTTAACAAAGATCTTGGAACTAGTTTTGAATTACTTTTTGAGATCCAAACTTTAGGAAATTGTTGATGATATTTTGTATCCTCATTTATTATTTGTTATGGAGAGAACATGTATAAATAAGAGCTCCTTCTCCATTCCAAATGGAGGACTCTTAAAGCATTAGTCCAAATAATGATGTTCAATAAAGTCATACTTTCATTTCGATACAATATAGATCTTAGCTTTATAATTTTTGTAGTATGATTTTATTTATTTATGTTGATGTAGTTTTACTTCATTGCTTAGTTTTGATTTCTTATTACGTGTGAAGTTTATTTTTGCAATTATATTTTAATCCATAGATTAGTGATTTAAATGCTTATTTATATAATGAATTTGCTTAATGAAATAATGTTATTTACTACATTGGATCATAAACAATAACTTGTATTTGTCAAAGATAGCTTTTATATTTTATTTCTATAATTTACCTTTCTGTTAAGTGTGGTG
This sequence comes from Pseudotsuga menziesii, assembly GCA_001517045.1. Taxonomy (NCBI): domain Eukaryota; kingdom Viridiplantae; phylum Streptophyta; class Pinopsida; order Pinales; family Pinaceae; genus Pseudotsuga; species Pseudotsuga menziesii. The sequence continues at coordinate 135,610 of LPNX010269829.1, read as the reverse complement.
GAAACCTGGATTTAGAATTTACTTTCTTGCACACTGTGAGGTAGTTTTTGAATTTACTTTTCTGCAAAGTGTGATTTAGTTTCGGAATTTACCCTTTTTTTTGTCCCAGAAAGTGTGAATTAGTTTAGGATTAGTTTAGAATTTACTTTCCCCGCAAAGTGTGAATTAGTTTTAGAATTTACTTTCATGCAATTATGAATTTAGTTTTAGTATTTACTTTCCAACATAGTGTAAATTTACTTTCATGTTGTGTGATTTACTTTCCTGCAACTTAGTTTCAGTAGTTGTATAGCTGGCTAGTTCCTTGCCAAGATTATGTAACTGTTCATACCACTTTTTGTAAGTAGGGTTATTGAACTACAACTTCACAATATATAAACCACTGTAATAGGAGATTGTGATTTACACATACAATGCATGGTAACTCGCAAGTTCTCAACGAACCTGGGGTTGGGTTGATAATTAATGCACACTTCTTAGTTGTTTTCTAAGTAATTAGAAGGCAATTAAAAAGCCCATCACCGCCCTTACATATCCTATGCATAGAATTTCCACCCGTATTCAGGTTGATTACTCTTGTATCTAGATGTACATTGTATCTTGAATTATATCTATGAATAAGAAGGGTTGCCTGGTTTTCTTCCCTTGAGTAGAAGGGTTTCCAGATATAAATCTTTATGTCTTTGTTTCTGTGCTTTGGTTATTCTTTCAATGATCCTTATTTGTTCCACTTCAAATAAAGTAAAATTATACTACTATATTAAGATCTAACATGGTATGCAGAATTCTATCAAAGCTAGAAGCATAGTTTTCTCTTTCTACGCCATAGGATGGAGCCATGGATTTTTTTATTAATGTATAAAGTTGGAGAAGAACGTTATAAATATCAACATAGTGATTTAGTTTGTTAAGTTTATTGTATTGTAGTTTAACAAAGGGGAAAATTGTCAATGCTATTTAATTTGGTGGTAAGAGATTTGTTTGGTCAGGGTCAATGGATTATCCAATTTATTCTTGGTAGATGAGTAGTAATAGTAGTAGAATGAAAATAATATGTATGGTTTATCTACTACGAAGCTTTGATTTGAAGATGGAAGCATAGTTTTGTGAGTGATTCAACAAAACGATAGAGAAATTTTGTTCAAGAATGTTTTAAGCATAACAATTTGCACATGGAATTAGACAAACAAGCTCAAAACATGTCAAACATCTATAGCATGATCACTGGAAAAGTGTTATTATACTAGGAGAAAGACATGGGTTCGTTAGGCTTTAAAAAACATTATATAAATGTGATGAAACATACTAAAAATACTTTGGCAAAGTTAATAACTATAAAATAAACTAAACAAGTTACTTAGGATTGATCATAGAACCAATGATAATTTTAGGGGCGAATTTTAGCCCAGTGGGCTATTTTTCCATGTTTTTCTCCCCAAAAAGATTCACCATTTTGCATTTTTTGAAGCCCTGATTCGCCCAATTTTGATGGGGTAAAAATTTTCACCCTAAAAATCGCCAAATTATTATATAAATGATATAAAATCCTTGGAAATTAAAATATTTTTTGAAAAATATCGCCAATCATTTATAGTTGGTGTTTAAAGCATTGTTAATATTCACCAACATTTATACACTTTTAAATAAGTACGGTTCCTTAAAATCATCCTTGTGATAGAACTTAATCAAGATAAATAAAACGAAGCAAATGAGGGTGTTAAGTGATGGATACATCATCATATGCCTTATAGGCCAAAACATAAAAGCAAAGAAAAAGGATAGCAATTTGAGAAAACAATTAAATATAATAACTAGATAAAATAACAAATATGATACGGACATTATTTTAATCTTTGAAAAAAATTTGTCGGATGGTATTATTGTTGATATGCCATGGATAGTATAGGAAGAAGGAAGGAATGGAGCATGGATTTTAGAGCGATCATATTTAAATGATCGCCCCGTCAGCCAGTCATAATCAATGTATCTTAATGTGGCACCTTGGAGCTCGCTCGAGCAACTTAATGAACACCATTGTTCAAACATTCAAGGATGGCACATGTTTGATAATAAATAAGAGGGTATGCAGTGATGGAAAGCACCACATGCAACTTGTTATTTGCTTAGTTCTTTCTGAGGTGAAGACAGAGTGTTGTTTGAGTCCCGTGAGCGAAGGATGGTGAAAGAGAGGTAGGGAGGTCGGAGCAGGAGNGGGTCATCCCTTGTTTCCTAATGATTTCCATTATCGATGTGATGTTTGACTTACAAAGTCAAATTTTTTTTTTTTTTTTTTGGAGAGGAGACGAAAAATCCAGTTCATAGCCTTCATCTCAAGGAAAGTGGTATTACAGGTTGGTGCAACGATGTTGAAGAAGCCATGGGAATTCAACTTACTTATTATGAACTCACGCAATATGTTGCAAAACATGCAGATGAAGGTGATATTCGAGTCAAACAGGAAAACCTTGCGTCCGAAGGCCTGCGCTTATCTCGATTGCAGATTCCCTGCATCCAACGAGCAAGGAGCAGAGTCAACCGTTGACTCTGCTCCTTGCCCGTTGGATGCAGGGAATCTGCAATCGAGATAAAGATGTCCCGCCAGAAAAAGGTACAATAGGGACAGTAGTAGTGGAAGAATATATTCAAAGAAGGGCAACGAAAAAAGACCATCTTGGAGCAATAACGAAGCCTAGGAAGAATCGACAAAAAATTGTTGTGTCGGCCATGAGTGGTGGTGCAAATTTGAACTTTAGGGAAACCCATCCTACAATGAAGAAAGAGTTCAAGGAGAAGCACAAACAAATTACGTGTAAGGAAATTGCAACCAAGATTAACCATGATGTGATTCTAGCTTTTGTTCGATGTGGTATGAAATGAGAAATGGAAGAAGAATATGTTATAGAGCCAGATCGTAAGCATATGCACATTTAAAAAACTTGTGACGATTGCTAGTGATGGGCTTTGACAGGTGGGATCTTGCATTCAAATATATTTTTGACACTTTTTATTGTGTACACTATCTTGTACCATATGTTTTACTGGGTTTGCAATAATAACACAAAGTTTGTTAGTTTCAGTGTTTTGAACAACTTTGTTATTGCAAAAGGCAATAGAATAATGACCATGCTAATTTTGGTCAATGTACGTGTAAAGACTTATAACCATCAAGATTATTAGGCTAGGTTAAAGGGAAAAATATGCTTGTGCACACTTAGATGTAATGAATTTATTTCACAGAATTCTAGTATGGTAATGCCATTTCTCTTTATAATGTGAGGAATTTATCAGTTTTATGTTGTAAATTTTCATACAATATAATATGATTGCTATTTTATGAAGCAAAAAAGAAAGTTTTGAAACGATAGAAAGATATGCTCCAATGATTAAAATCAAAATTAAAACAATGAATGGAATTTGAATTAAATCTTTTTGAGGTGAAAACTTAATTGGAAGATTTAGGAAAATATTCACACTTGAAATGTTTAAAGCAATTCGTTATATTAATACCTAGAACAAATTATAATACCACAACAAATTTGTAGCACAACTAAGTTGAAACAAGTCTAGGAAATTTGTTAGGATGTCATTGCATTTCCATTTGATTTAATTAATTGACATAATGATGTTCGTCCTATTCAACTCTACATTATTTTGAACTATTTGTGATGAAGGAAGTATAGAGCATGATTGAATTTACGACCATAAGTGACTTCTTAGATGTTAATGAGAAGATGAAACAAGTCTTATGAGTTTAATTGGGTTATATCACTATGAAATTGAAGAGAAGTTGGCAATGCACCAGGACCTTTTTCGACTTTCACAACAAAACAAAACTAAGACCAAAGTTTTTTTTAATATTATGTAAATTCCATTTTATACGGGGAAATTTTGACCAATCCATGTCCAAAATGCTTGGACCTAAAAAATATATGTATCCCACTTCAAGCTTGTCTGAACTATTAGTACACTAAATCATAAATTTTGGTACACATGAAAATTGTTTAAAGGAATGCATATTGAAAACATGTAAACGATGCATAATATAGTTAATGGCATTATGTATGCTATTATTGTTTATATTTCTAAAACACTGAAACATTTTTGTTTATATTTTTTTTTGAGTTAGAAAGCTCTGAAACATGAGTTTTATTTATATAGAAAACATTTAACGTATATTGATGTTTGATATGTTTTTTTTGCATTGATTAGCATTTTTTGCACTTATTAGCAGTTCATCTTATTGTAGTTAAAACCCATTTTTTACTGGGTTTGAGTTATTCAAAGTTTTGATTATTTTGAGTTTGATATATATAGAAAATGAAGAGTTAAAAGCGAGTACAATTTGTTATTGCAAAGTTTGAGGTTTTTCAAATATGAATATCTTGGTTGTATATGAAATGGGAATGAGAAAATAGACGAAAGGGTATTGCTTTAATTTGAAAATTTCCTTACATTTGTCAAGGAGAAGAAAAGAATAAGTGTTACATAGGTAGCAAAGAATAACCAACACTAGTTTTGAGCATTTGCAATTCTGAAGAGCTATTGAGAAATAAAGAGTTATTGTGAAAAATATATAAATGAAAACGTAGGCTATTGATGATTGCCAGAAAATTTGATTCAAGCACAGGGAGAGTTATGCATTTCTATAAAGAAGATTTGAGGTGGAAATTGGGATCTAAAAATTGCAAAGGTGTCTTGCATAGCATTTGGAAAGGTGCTAGAAAATATATAAGGTGAAGGATGAGTCTAAAAGACCTTAAATAATCAATCGCCTACAAAATAAGAAGTTGATTGATTTAATATGGAATATTCTTTTAAGCATTCCAAAGCATACCATTTATTAAAGAAAAGTTTGACTGTTGTTGGAGTTTAATTTGTTTTCCAATTTCATCCATGGTAATTATGTAAAGCAATTTCCAAATATTACAACCTATAAAATACTAATTCCATCGTTCTTAGGCTCTTGTTTCTAATTATTAATTTATGTGCAAGTACATTCAAATATATTATGGACATGTAACCATTTCAATATTCTCTTCACTTTAAATGAGGTTGATTGTATATAAGTTATTAGTAATAGATTTAGAAGCTCTAAGTCCATTCATAGTCAAAATGATTATGAAAGATATTGATAAGAAGAAATAAAATATTGTTTTATAAAGGTATTTGTCTAGTGAAAATGACATGTGTAAACTAACTGAATTAGGGTAAGTGAAAGACAATATGAAAATGTATACATATACTTGTATCAAAAGGTGTTTTATGGTAAAACATATTTGAAAATAAGAACCACAACTAGACCTAAATATTTAATTATGAATTTGTTTCCTTCCAAGGTGGGTTATTTTGAAGCATGGGCATGTTATAGATGTTTTCCTAAACATAAACAACCATGAATATAAAAAATGGAAGAATAATAAAGCAAATTAATGTAAACATTGCATGATGGAACATGAAATGGTGACACCAAGCATGATATAGAAGCATGCCATGCAATACATAACATAATTAATTATGTTACACACTATGTAAAGTTTTGCATTAGTTTTGATACATACATGAACAAGCTAAATAAATCAGATAAAATAGGGGATGAAACTCAATTCACTCATAAACTTGATAGACATATATACAAAAAGATAACAGAATGTGCCAAATGGAAAGGAAGTCTCCAAAAAATCCTAATCAAGTAAATTGGAACAAGCCAAGATATTAATTTACTAATATTAGTTGAAAAGCAAATTATTTTTCTAAAAATCAAGTCAACATAAAGAAAAAAGAAAGAATATACATGTTCTAACAAATGAGTTGCACTAGGTCGATGTATAACTTTAGTATTTCAATTTTCAACCAGGAAACAAACATTGCTCGATTAAGCTACGAATAGTGAATCTTTAACAATGCACATACATGCAATGCTAATGCTAGGGTGTTTCAAGAATATTTTAAATTTAAAAACTTAATATATTTTAATCAATGTTGTAGATAACAAACAAAAAGCATTGTTATTGAGAGTAGGTAGTTATGTTGACATTATCAAGTTAATGAAACACAAAAATGGAATCAATAAGAAAATTTCAAATTAAAAACAAGGAAAATGTTGCTCGAACAATAACATATCCTAGATAAAGGAAATGCAATGCAAATGCTCTTCATGCATGCTTGTGCTTGTGTTTGTAGGAACACATAATATAAGATATAACATTTCCTAATTTTTCTAATAACACATTTCATTAATAATTTGTGTAATGAAAAACTATATGTTAAACATTGCACACATTTTTTGACAAAACAAAGCACAAAATTCTGTGTGCAGACAAGAAGCCAATACTTTTATAAGTAAAAAACAACATCATTGAACCGAGTTGCAAATGGAAAATGTATTCAATAATGTATATATCAATGCTACAATATTGCATAAATGGTACAAGGTAAAAATTAAAAACATATTTAACATTTTTTAATCTGCATTGCAGAAATAAATAGTGACAATGTTATTGACATTGGTGAATTATTTTGACACTACTAGCTCCAAAAGGGGAAAAACTAAAAGAAACAATAAAATTCTAAAGCAAAAACACCAACAATTTTGCTATAACAATAACATATCACAAGTAGAGAAAATGCAATACAAAAGTTCTTAATACACAATAATGTCTCTAGCAATATTTGATATAAGATATAACATTTATTAATTTTTTTATAATAAGAAGAATCATAAGGAGTTTATAAATTATCAGTGTGCAAGCAAGAAAGAAATATCTTAAAGAAAAAGCTAAATGCAAAGCAACCTTTTGACCCAACAAGTGCAATGCAATTCTATCCTAGATGGAAGTAATCTCTTTAGCAATTTAAATTGGAGTGCAAATGCATGATACACTCATTTCAACAGGATTTTATCTATTAACTATTTCATTCATGTATGGAAAATAAAACATGTCATTGCATTTGCAGGTTGTATATGGAAGACAGTATTATGAACATAACAAATAACTTTGTCATATCATTTGCAATGTCTTTGATGTTTCTGCTTGATGCATGTTTTGCGTGCATGCTATATAGCACATACTATTTTTTATTTTATTTGATTTATTTTGGAACGGATGGAGCAACTTTCACAAAGCCATACTCTAACCATTGATTCATCAATGCTAGGTGTAACAAGCTAGAGCCATTTAGTTGGAATCACAATGAACATTCCCATAACTACTGATATAGTTGTTTTCCTGTGTCCTCTTGAAAGCCCATATTTTTTTGAATGCACATTTGCAGATCAAACTAGAAGGGCTATGCAACAACTTCCACCATAATCCCACATTAAAACCATGCATTACAAAGTGTTAGAAAAAATAAAAGCATTTTTAAAGTTTTCTACAATAGTTATATAATGTAGTTCTGGATAAAAGACAAGCAAGAATAGTGTTTTCTAGTTAATGAATAGATATAAAGAAAAATAAAACAAATGAAATTGAAATCTTTTCAAATTAAAAAGAAGAAAAAATGTGAGTACTTATACATTTGTTCTTTAAGAACATGCAAGAAATATATTTCAGTTGCTTTGAAAAAACAAGCATAATATGAAGATCAGTAATGGCTAGCAAAGTCGAATTTTGGTTAGTTCCATAAGAGGGGAAACAAATTGTAAATTGATCTCCAAATTGCAAGACTTCCTTTGTTTTATAAAATGCTTGATACTACGTGGGAAACCATAGACAATGCATGTATGCACATGCTTTTCTAAAAAAATTGTTCACGTTAAGGGGTTGTTTGTCAAATAAGGCCAAACTATCCAATACAACATCAACATCAACACAATTGCAGAAATCATTATTGATGTTGACTGATGACCATTGCAATCCTAGAATAGGAATAATTTACTAAATCTAGACTTGTTAATAATGCAAATAATTGTTGTAGCTAGCTTTGCAAAGCTTTCTAGAAATCCTGTGTCTAGACTTCTTTTTTCAGAAACATATATGCTAGAGCAATAACACAAACACCAAAAGAAAGTTGCATTTTCCAATAACTTCTACATTTGTTATTCTACTTACACAAATGAAAGCACGATATTAACTGAAAACACAATCAAGAGTACTCACTAAGAGAAAGAAGCATATTATTAACCATGTTCTACTGTGTCTAGAGATGTTCTCAACAAATTTTGCAAGCAAGCCTTTTCAGTTGCAACTGCACAACAAACGGTTGAATAATCTATCTAATAATAAATCCATCTATTAAAAAAACCATCTATTTCACTAGAGGAACTATTCAAATATGAATGAAAATTGCATGTTTTATGGCTATACTATGTAGCATAGGCCTAAATGTTTTTTTATTTTTATTTTTATTTTCGACAAAAATCCTATTAAAAATCCAAGGTCTCTCCTGTATAACATATTTGTTGAGAAAGAAATCTACATCCTTACAAAAGTATTGTGATTTAAGTATTTAATAATTAAGCTTTTATCAAATCTTTCATTAAGGAAAAATTTTAAAACCAGTAAAGAAAGAGAAACAAGAACCTTGGAAGTGGATAAAACTTTGCAAACTGGACTTCACAACTTAATCTCCAAGTAATTTTCCCAAGGATATCTATAATTGGATTTAATATTGTATGCAACTCATTTGCAGAATGCTTGAACACATTTGAATGGGTTGCATCCAAATTTCCATAATTTAATATGCTTATGGTCATTGGTTATGTGAAGTTAATCAAATCATGAGCATTTCTCTTGGAAATAAGATAAAAAAGAACATTCATATGAATGAACAAAAAAATTGACATTCTGAAAATGCAAGTGCGAAAGTGGAAAACAACCAAATTTTAAAAATGGTTGAAACAGAATTCAGTAAGCTTTTTGTATTGTTTTGCTTACTAATTTAAAATTTAAGACTTTTCATTGCTTTACCCGAGTCATAGAGCCATTTTTTTGTAGGTTCCATAGCTATTTGGCTTCTCTTTTAGCAAGAAAGTTTTTGCTCTTATATTTTTATTTATCTTTTTAACTTTTTAATAGTTCAGGATGACCATGCTTTGTACCTTAAAAAACACAATCAAGTTCATATCTTGGAATTGCACCTCTGTATCAAAAAGGTATGATGTAACAGAGGAACAACGATTTCTAATGGAGTTAATGATTTCTGTGTGCATTTTTCCTTTGCTGAGATCAAATATGTCAATGTTTGGTAAAAAACAATGGGACATGTTGCCAAAAAGGGCATGCATAGTTCATTTTATAAGAGAAATTAGAGATTCATAACCATTTCAAAAATTGTTGTCTTGAATTGTTTTGTCAACAACTACATGCATGAATGGAATTACCTGCAAAACCATAAAATAGTTTTTAATTTGTCTTTGTAAAAACATAATTAACTATGTTAAAGAATACAAGGTTGTTTTTAACAAGAAAATACAATGTTCAACCTAAATAATTTGAACGAGCTTTAATTGACTTGTATGGTCATAAACAATGATATTAAAAAGTGTGAGAGGACGAATATGTGAAAACATGGAAACTGCTGTTCATGGAAGTCTAAATCTATTGAAAAATCAAGAAATGAATCTATCTTTCTACGAAAGATATTGTGACATGAGTATTTAGTGATTAAACTTTATCAAATTCTGAATCAAGAAAAAAAATTAAACCCAGTAAAAAAGGAGAAACAAGAACCTTAGGAAATGGATGAAACTCTATAGATTAGGGTTTGCAATTTGCTTTCGAGCTCTCCAATAATATTTGCAATGGGATGTAACATTCTATGCAAGTCATGTGCCAAATGCTTGAATATAGTTGGATCACGAGCATCCAACTTTTCATTATCTAATAAGCTAATAGGCACAACTTTTGTTAAGTTAATCAAACCAGTAGCATGTCCCATGTAGCTAGCATGAAAATAATATCCACATTAATGAAAAAACATGCCAAGAATATGAAAAGAGAACTGCAAAAGTCGAAACCTCACAAATTTAAAAAAATGTTTGAAAAAAAATCTAGCAATTTTTTTTTATTGGTTTACAGTTGAATACTTCTTCATTACTTAACACAACCCATACTGCTATCTTTTTTATAGGTTCCAAAAATACTTGTCTTTCTTTCTTTTAGAAACACAGATTTTGTTGTTGCATGTTTTTAGCTTTCTAACTTTCCCATTGTTCAAGATAGCCATGTTTGTATGTAGAAAAGACAATTAACCTCATATATTGAAATTAAAGTTTTTATTTATTTATAAAAAACATATAACGTAACACGAGAATTTCTATTGCCAATACAAGAAATGATACATGAGTGCATATGTCATTACTGAGATAAAATACAGTAAAGCTTGTCCAAAATCATTGGACATTCTGCTAAAAAATGCATGTAGACATCACTTTGTAACCACAATTGAAGATTCATAGTCATGGCAAGGATTTTTGTTTTGAATTGTTTCTTCAATAGTTGTATGCATAAATGCAATTACCTGCAAATGCATAAATTAATTATAAATTTTTGCTTGTAGATAAAGACTCAAACATTTTAAAAACATAATGTTGTTTTTTTATAAAGAATTATAACATTCAAGCTAAATAATTTAAAACAACTTTAATTTACTTGTATAGTCATAAACAATGCCACATAAAAAAATTGAGAGTAAGAATATCTAGAAATATGAAAATTGGTGTTCATCGAAGCATAAACCCAACGAACAAAGTGTGTAAACAACATTTTTGTTGTTTTTTTGCTTCAACAATTGGGAGTTCTCTAAAAATGTGAAATCCATCAAAAAGAGAAATTGCTAGTAAAGCATTGGATTTTAGTATTTGAATAGCCATGCAAAGCACATGATTATACTATTGCTAAGCCCACCCCCACCATTCTGTTAAATTATTCACCCTTGGCAATTTTTTGTACAATGACTTAAATGAAGAACAAACATTTTTTTGCCTTTGCTTAGCGGCATAGTTTTTTTAGCTTGACCGACCTATTTTATTTTCACCTAAACACTTGCTTGTTTGCAATGCCCTTGGTTATATTGTTTTTAATGACACATATGGAAATCATTTTTTCTTCTGTGCTAGGATAGTTCTATGAGGCTCTCTAACTTCTTTTTTTTTCTTTGTTTTGACTTGGACCGAAAAGGAGCAACATTGTATTTAAAGTTATGATCTTGATGTTTGATGCTACTCATGTGACAATGAATAACAAAAATAAAGAAGAAGATATAGTAGAAAGAGACTACATCTAAAATTTTCAACAAAATATATGAATGTGTGTTTTTTTTTTGCATTTTCGAACGAACTACCACTATACAAAATTATGCAAGCTTGATAACAGAAGAAAGCTTTTGTGGAAAAATGAGAAAAGTAAATAGGAGATTACTATGTCTCTTGCAATATCTTTGAAAAGACAACTACACAGGAGTAAACCAAGGAAGAAAACATTCTCAATGAAATATTCTTTTATTCCTAATTTGAAAGTATGTATTCTCAAATCAAGGACAACATAATTTTTAAGAGAAAAAATATGGTTAGGAAATTGTTTTTGGCAATGGCCAAAACACAAGCATGGAATGTTGTGCATATACCTTTCAATATAATAAAAAATAAGAAAACTTTGTAAATTTTTTTTCAATGATATGGACATAGAGGGAAAAAAACCAGCTTTAGAATCAGCTGTTTGTTTTGTTGATTGATGCTAAGGATATTGCTAATTATCCACTGTTATTCATTTGTACAATAAGAATAAATATTGGAAAATGAGAGCAACATGTTAGGATATTTAGACACTTAGGAGTTAGTTAAGATCAACTTGTGTAATATATCCGTTAGGTAAAGTGTGTTTCTTTAGTATGCATTTGTAAATATTCTAAGCCGACGGTCACAATATGTTCTAGACATAAAGTGATCCGACGGTTCAACTTCTCTTAGATAATACCTACCCTTGGTCCGTGGTTTAAAACTTGATTGTTCCATGATCTCTATTTAAATAGCATGGAGGGTCCTTGGCTAGTTGATCGATTATGAGAAGCTCATTTCTAACTTTCTTTCTTTTGCATAATAAATTGCTCCAAGTAGCTATTTGGCTGGGGACGTGGACTGTTTCCCTCTCGAGGGTTTTAACCACGTCAAAAGATTGGTGTGTTAATCTGTGATCTGTTGTGTGAGTGGATTTTTTAGGTGTTCGGTCTTTTGGGAGTACCCTGTGTACCCGAACATGGCTTCAGCCCAAAATTGAAGACTTAGTCCTTTAGATTAGATCATACAATTAGCCATTTATTTTAAAGTGCGGTTCTTCCGTTCAACTACACCATTTTGTTGTGGTGTATATGGAACATTGTGTTGTTGTTGGATTCCTTGTTCAGTGTAGTAAGTAGTGAACTTATTGTTAACATATTCTCATCCATTGTCGAATATTAACTTACTGATTTGATGACCATATTGTTTTTCAACAAGGGCCTTGTAGGCCAAGAACATGTTAAATACTTCGCTCTTAAGTTTTAGGAAATAAACCCAAGTGTGTATGGAGTAATCATCAATGAAAGTTAAGAAATATTTGAAACCAGAAAAGGAAGCATATGGAAGAGGACCACACAAGTCACTATGGACAAGCTCTAAGGGAACCAAGGTGTGCCAAGAGGCACGTTTGTCAAAACTGCCCCAATAATGTTTTTTGAGTACACAACCGGAACAAACACCATCCCTACAAGATACCATTGGAAGACCTATCAACATATTGTCTTTACATAGTTGTTGCAATGAATGATAATTTAAGTGACCAAATCGCTCATGCCAAAGTTTGCTCAAGTTATCACTATGAGCAACAAACACTAAAGGAAAAGGTGATGACCCAAAGTTGTTAAATTTGTACAAGCTAGTAATATCATCAACAATCTGGTAGCTAGGACATGTTGAGGATCTTTAAAATCCTTGATTACAACTTGGTGAGGTGTAAATGTTATAGTTTTACCTTCACCAGAATGAGTGATTTGATAGACTGACAACAAATTGCAGGAAATTCTTGGAACACATAGTACATCACTGAAATGACCATTTTCTACTGGAACTATCCTAGATCCTACAACACTTAGAGAATTATCATCACCAACAAATATTTGTTTGGTGTTACATTCATGCATAATAGAAAAGATGGCTTGATCCTTATCCGTATGATAAGATGATCCAGAATCAATGAGCCATTAATTTGAAGTAGAAGAAGATGAAGATGCATTATAAGAGTAACCAAAAGCACAAAGTACATGTCCATGAGAGGTAGATTATGAAGATGAATCTATGCTGATGTGGTTCTTCTTCATTGCTGCTTCCAAGGCTGCCATCTTCTTGAAACACTTAGATTCATCATGATTATCTTTCCTGCAATAGTTGCAATGACGCTTAGTATTCTTTCCTTTTGGATTGGATCATTTGTCATTTTTTAAAGAAGGAGTTAATTGAGAGGGTTTGGGACCCTTGTTTGGCTTAGTATTGTAAAAATTTTGTTTCTTGGGATGCTTGGACTTTTTCTTGCTGTTGGGACAATAAGGATTTCCCAGATGTATCTGCATTGCTAATTATTCAAAGATAGATGAGCTTATCTTGCTCTCTAATAAAGGAATCGCAAAAGGATTCAAGACCAGGCTCTTGATAGCTAGCTGCATTCAAGGATTCTTTCATGGAGTAAAATATAAATACAAAAACAAAACATGTAGGTCCAAGGTTGGAAAAAAATATGATAAATACATTGTTTGTCTTTTCTCTTAATCTTGCATTCTTCATATAAGAGTCTAAGAGTTTTGTACTTAGATAAATAATCTTGAATGCATGAAAAATCACTTAGATTTAAAGAAATGAACTCATTTTCGAGTTGATAACCTCAAATTTTATAGTGTTTACCAAACACAGATTCCAACTTTTCCCAAGCTTTATCAGGTTTATCAATTCCAGATATGTGAAATCACAAATTAGTAGAGATTGACATACCAATCAATCCATGAGCTTCATCATATATATTTGCCCATTTTATTTTCTTATCATCATTAGTGGGTTATGTTTCTTTCCTTGAGGTAATTTTGAAAAGTCCCCTACTTCGTAGAACATCCTCCATACGATATTTCCATGAAAAATAGTTAGAACTAGTAAGTAGAATATCACAAGGGGTGGACATACTATAAAATAATGGTTGAAAAAATAGAAACCAACTATCTAGATGCAAAGAGCTCGAAAAATCAGGTTGTTTAAAAAAAAACAGCACTAAAAACTGATTCCCTATGATGAAGTTATGCTTGATCAAAGAAAATGTTGAAGATGCCCCCAATAGTGACGTGGCAGATATAAAATTGACCAACTAAAAAAAAGAACCCCCCTCTTCTCAAGATGAACCTTTGACAATCACTTTACAAGAAAGTTGCTTTAAGTGAATCACTTTTGTAAAATAAGTGATTTTCAATTTTACAATGATGTTACTTTGAAATAGTGCAACAAAAAATAAACTAAAAGACTTAAGTGATTGAGTTTTATTTTTATTTTTATTTTTAATTTAAGTGAGATGCACTATTACAATAAAGTAACTTAAAATTAAAAATTGCATGCACTATTAAATTTTTTTTTTAATAAGACTTGAACTCAAGACCTATTAAGGAACGCAACAACTTTGAACCAAATGAGCTAAGATTAAAAGGTTTGTAAAAGAAGGGAAGGAGGAAGGGTTTTTTTTTACTCTTCTCTCTCGATTTTCATGCTTGCTTTTTTTCTTGCAAATCACACCGCAAACTGAAAAAAAAAACTTTTACATGCTTTTGGGGTTAGATCTAGTTAGCTTACCCGGAAAGTCTACGTTTTCTCTCTGTTTCTGATTTGCCGCGATCGCACAAGGTGCATGATAAAGAACATACGCAACTGAGAAAAACCCTTTCCCTTTCTGTTTCTGATTCGTCACGATCACGAAAGGTGCATAGAAAAGAGCATACGTAGACAGGGAAGGCAACAATTTGAGACAAAAAAAACTAATATTATAACTAATAAAATATGAGATATAATTAAAAAAAACAGAAATAAAAAACTGTCACTGTAACATTATACCTTCAGATCTGTTGAAATGGGCGTTTCTGGAGCAAACAGAAATGGTTTTCAACGAAACAAAAACTATTTCCCAATGGAAACGATGCTCTGTATGCAATAGAACACCTCTTAGATGCCAAAAATGCATAGAAAATTCCAAAACTAGAAATCCTTTCAAAGTTTTGACAACACCAGTTCAAGATCTAGGTCATAACCGAAAGCGGCTCTTTGTAAACGCTCTGATACCATGTTCTCATGATATCATCATTAGAAGAGATGTTAAATTTGATGAAAATATATTGGCCTATGAGCCTAACTCGAAGGTTGTACCATCTTTGGCTTGCGATCCTGATTCGACGATTGTACCGTCTTCTACTTCCAACTTTCTTGACAGATTTCCAACTCCTGTTTCTGATGATGACAGTGAGGATGAAAATCCACCTCCACCTGCTCATATTCCTCCAGTTGTACTAGCACCATTGCTTCCTCGATTGGTCCGTTAAACATGTGAAGAAGCTGGTGATCAGCTTGTCGATGATCCTAGAGATCAACGTCGAACACGTTCTCAAATCTAGCGAGCCTCTTATCTTTTGGCTCAAGTTTCAGAGAATTATGATCCAGACTCTTTTGTAGAAGCTTCAGGAAATCCAGATTGGGATGCAACTATGGATGAAGAATATCGTTCCTTAATAGCGAACGATACTTGGAATCTTGTACCTCTTCCAAAAGGACGAAAACTTGTCAGATGTAAATGGGTTTATAGAACTAAGTATGGATCAGATGGAGTGTTGAAATACTTAAGGAAATGTTAGTTGCCAAGGGTTTTTTCCAAGTTGAAGGGATTGACTACAATGAAACCTTTGCTCCCGTCGCAAAAATGAACTCCATCTGCCTTGTTCTTTCCCTTTTAGCCTTACATAACTGGGAAGTCCATCAAATGGATGTTAAGTCTGCATTCTTACATGGTGATTTACAGGAGGAAATTTACATGGAACAACCTCCTGGATATGTTTAGAATAACTCTAGCCTTGTCTGTCGCCTTAAGAAATCCTTATATGGCCTTAAGCAAGCTCCTAGAGCTTGGTATGCCAAAATGGATAACTTTCTACTTGACACTGGTTTTTCTAGATGCCGGTCTGATCCCAATGTCTATACCAAGAAAGTAGGAAACCATCTCATCATACTTATTCTTTATGTTGATGATCTTATCCTTATTGGTAGTGACCCTAAGGTTTTAACCCATGTGAAATCCAGTCTTAAGCAAAATTTTGAAATGTCATACTTAGGAAATTTGCATTATTTTCTTGGCCTCCAAGTCTTGCAAACCAAAGAAGGTGTCTTTTTTTCCCAGTCTAAGTATGCTTGTGACCTTCTTAGTCACTTTCACATGGAAGATTGTAAACTAGCCTCTTCTCCCTTCCAGTCTGGAGTCAAACTTTCTGCCACTTCTACTTCACCTGAAGTAGATGCCACCTTGTATAGTTAGCTTATTGGTAGTCTCTTATACTTGACTCATTCATGTCCTGACCTTTCCTTTGCCGTTGGTCATGTTGCCTGCTATATGAAAACACCTCATGAAAGTCACTGGAAATGAGGTGAATAATTATTCACTTTACACAAATAATATTACCAAAAGACTTGGAATATTAAATAAGCCATAATAATATATAAATTGATGATAGAATAGATATGATACATTTACAATGGTCGGACTTATATACGTCCATTCGTGACTTTCCAACCTACAGTCATGACTCTTTGATAATTATTAATTATTAATTAATAATTATTTATTAATATTATTTATTAATATTTATATATTTTATGTTCGTTACATTGCCACTCTCTTTAGAAAGGCTTTGTCCTCAAAGCCTTATAATGTTGTCGCATCATTCTTTGTGATGTCGTGGCTGAAGAAACATGTCGATATGAACTACTAAGTGTAGAGCATAAATTTCGATATGTGGATGGGTTAATCCATCCTAAATTGATTTGCTGTTGACTGTTGGGATTTCTGACTGATCTGTCGTTAGGAGCTTTGATAATATTAGTATCATTATCTTTCGACATTTCCCACTTTTTGGAGTTTCGGTTTTTATGGTTGGGGTATCGATAGGGAATTTTCACAATGTCATTTTCTTTTACAGGTATCGTCTTTTGAGTTGGAAGTTGTATTTTCATCCCTTGAGGTTTTAAGGTTTCCTTCTGCATCTTTTCCAACTTGTTTTCCAACTGCATGTAAACATTTTGAAACTTCTTAATCACTTCTACTTGCTCGTTTCTGTCATCTTCAGACTTCTTAAGTTGTTCCTTAAGATCTTTGTTATGACTTCTGATGCAATCATTTTCTTCCTGCTTGTCTAGAAGTTTCCCTTCAATGTCTTCCGTAGATTGTTTTGTCTTCCGACTATTTTTCAATTTCTTAATTTTTGTGACTAGTGTTTTGTTATGATTCCTTAATCTAAAAATTTCTTCGGAATTGTTGAATAGTGTTTTATTACTTTTTGCGATCTCCGACTTATGAGTCTTTTTAGAGTCGTCATTTTGTTGTTGAAGAACTTTTATTTGTTGTCGATACAGGTCGATCACTGACTCTTGATTTTCTAATTTATGTCGTATCTGCGTTAGTTCTTCATCCTTGTCGCTAATGATTTTGTTCAATCGTTTTATTTCCACTTCATAATCATTTATTTCTTTTTTTATATCTTGATTTTTCAATCTTTGATTAAATTCGTTTTCGCTTTTCAATTTCTCAATTTGGGCAGACAATTTTTCTATATGACTTTTTTGATCGGAAATTTTTTGTTCCTTGAGCTCTTTTTGCATCTCAAGTATTTTAATTATTACTTCCAAGTTCGTATTTGTGACTTGTAATTCTTCATCGTCTCTTCGATAAGGCTTTAACTTGGCTTTCTAATTTCTCTATTTGTAGTCGCAAACCGAATTCCATGATCTCTGATTTCTTCCACATTAGATGATGATGGTCTTTGATTTTTTTCGATTTTGTTTTTCTTTTGACTTCCCCACCTAAGTTCAATCTCACTTGCGTTTTAGCATCAATTATTATGCACCTTTTTGATCTTTTATTTCCCTTAAGTTTTGTAAAATGTGAGTAGGTTGGGTGGTTGGGAGGAATGATTGTTAACTTCCCCACCTAGGTTCAAATCTCACTTCTTTATGCACTTCTAGCTTTTATGTTATTTAATAAAGAGAATTAAAGACTAAACTCAACCTAATTAAGGTATGCGTTATTATTTAGGACCCAATAAGGGTTTGTTTTATAAAACCACGAGCTTAAACCACGAGCCTTTGTTTTCTTCTTTCCTTTTTTTATGGGATCTTCTCCCTTCTTCTCTTTTTTTATTTTTATTTTTACTTCTTCCTTTTTTTATTTTTATTTTTTTACTTTTTATCTTTTTACGTTCTTCTCCTTTAGATTATTTTCTCTTTTTTTATTTTTATTCTTCCTTCTTCTCTTTCTTTTTTCTTTTTATTTTGTTTTTACTTCTCACTTTTTTTTTTCCTTTTTCTCTCTATTTTTATGGTCAAAGACCCAATTTAGGAAACCTGGAATAATGGCTAAAATCTGATAAAATGGCCAAAGGCCAGAATCTAGCTCTGATACCACTTGAGGTGAATAATTATTCACTTTACACAAATAATATTACCAAAAGACTTGGAATATTAAATAAACCATAATAATATATAAATTGATGATAGAATAGATATGATACATTTACAATGGTCGGACTTATATACGTCCATTCGTGACTTTCCAACCTACAGTCATGACTCTTTGATAATTATTAATTATTAATTAATAATTATTTATTAATATTATTTATTAATATTTATATATTTTATGTTCGTTACAGGAAAGCAACAAAAATGATACTTTGATATATTCGAGGTACTATTCAGTTTGGGATTCATTACAGTACAGGGGGAAACCTTTGTTGGTTGATTTTAGTGATTCATATTTGGTCGGAGATCCCGATGATCGAAAGTCTACTGCAGGTTATATTTTCAGTCTGGAATATAGACCTGTCACTTTGGCTTGTAAGAAACAACCAGCTATTGGTCTTTCTTTAGTAGAAGCACAATATCGAGCCGCAGTTAATCCCAGTGAGGAAGCTTTATGGCTTCAACAGATCCTATCAGAGTTTGGATTCGAGCAGCAGTAGCCTACTCCACTTTGGTGCGACAATCAAAGTGCCATCAAGCTCACCAAAGATTCAATTTTACATCAACGCAACAAACACATTGAGCTACATATGCACTGCATCATAAATCTTGTTCATGATCGCGTTCTTAAAGTGCTCTTTTTCCCTACAGATGATCAAGTTGCAGACATATTCACCAAGTCTCTTATAGAAGCGGAGTTTTCTAAGCTTAGATCTATGTTAGGAGTTCAGGAACTTGTAATTAAGGGGGGATAGGCTCTAATGCCTCCTTCCTTCTCCTAATAGTGTCACTTTTGTAAATCCTTCAATCCTATCCCAAGTTGTTCTTAAGGGGGGATGTTATGATATTTAGACACTCATGAGTTAGTTAAGATCAACTTGTGTAATATATCTGTTAGGTAAAGTGTGTTTCTTTTAGTATGCATTAGTATGCATTTGTAAATATTCTAATCCAACGGTCATGATATGTTCTAGACATAAAGTGATTAGACAGTTCAACTTCGCTTAGATCGTGGGCCTACCCTTGATCCGTGGATTAACACTTGATTGGTCCATGATCTCTATTTAAAGAGCATGGAGGGTCCTTGGCTAGTTGATTGATTATGAGAAGCCCATTTCTAACTTTCTTTCTTTTGCATAATAAATTGCTCCAAGTAGCTATTTGGCTGGGGTCATGGACTGTTTCCCTCTCGAGAGTTTTAACCACGTCAAAATATCAGTGTGTTGATCTGTGATGTGTTTCTGTGAGTGGCTTCTCTAGGTCTTCGATCTTTTGGGAGTACCCTGTGTACCCGAACACAACCTATGTATGCACTTGAAAGATTCAATGACCATCGATGCATGGAAATAGGTAGTTGCTTGGCATTATTTGATCATTTTTGAGAATTTTCTCTATTGGCTAGTCAATTGATCCACAACATTTGTGTAGCTACAAAAACATAACATAGAACATCATGATATTAGGTTCCTAATTACAGACCAATGATTTATTTTCAATCACAAAAATTGAATCTATATTTGTACATTTGTTCTGTTATTAAAAAACTTCAAATCTCAAAATGAAGAAGTATTTTGGTTGGAAACTAGGCATATTTATGCACATATTGTTTTCAAACTTTGTTAAAACACAATCCAAAAAACTGCTCGACACAAAATCATTCAAAACATGCAAAGGACTTAAACAATGTGCATTTCTAATAAACGATATTTGATTTATCCACCTTTTTTGTCGCAATATAAGATCTTGGAAATGAAGAAAGTGTGAGCATATGTAATAGGCACAACCATTTAATTTCACAAATTGCCTTGCAATAAATCATAATATATCAATGAACAACAACAATTCAATTGCAATTGTAATTCACACTAACAAAAACAATTGGGAAATTGTTTGTCGCTTGTATGAATGTGATTGAACAATGCATTGATTGTTTAGTGCTCTTTCCGTGCATTTGAAAAGGAAGCACTTCAAATTAGGAAAAAAGTGGTGTTAATTTTTTTAGCATGCCCTGCACCAAAATATTTTATATCAATAAATATGAGTAAAAATTCAATAACAAATCTATTTTGCAAAAACAAAAAAAATAGGAAAATGTTTAAGGCCATGTCTAAATGTGTTTAAATATTGTATTGAACTTCTAGATATCATTCCATGGAGCTTTCAAGGGAATGACTTGATTAACAAAAACATATGCTAATGAGTTTTCATCTAGATAGTGCTATGTCTCATCCTTTTTTGCAAGGGCCTGTAAAGATTTCTTTCTGTAACACATTTCCAGAAATAGTTTCATTTTCCATCATAATTTTGGCAGCTAAGAACATCGTGGATTTTCTCTTTCTTTGATATCAATAAATATTTCACAAAATGATAGTTAAAAATATTTTGAAATAGGAAAATGTGAAAAGCTTCTCAATGATTGTCAAAAGACATGGATGCAAGAATTTTAGTACAAATAAAATAGTTAAATCGAGAAGTTTTCCATCGAGTAGAAGCATACAATTTTTTGGGGGTTTTGTCTATTTGTTTATGTTTTTTCATTGCTTTTGCTGAACGACGTTTTTCATAGGTGAAATAAAAGTGTGTGTGTCTATATATATGTGTGTGTGTGTGTGTGTGTTTGATCCAGAAATAATAAAAAAAAACTTCTATATTTCATTAGCAAAGAAGATGTACATGAATCAATAGCCATGTGCAAAGCAATAATTAAAAAAAGAAATCATTTGTAGTACCAATCACACGCAGGAGAAAATGATAGCTGGGCCAACTTTGGTAGCAAAGAGCATTAGAGAAGAATTTTCTTTAGGTAATCTCATTGGCTCAATGGAATTGTCAATATAAAATAACAAATTGAAAGAAAATTGCATATGCATATGGAGCAATGCATATTTTTTTATTCCCTTCTATTTGTTAAGTAGGATAAATGCATTGTTTTTCTTGTGAAACGATATAAATCAACTCATTTTTTTCACTTTTTTTTTCTTTTGATGCAAAGAAAGAAAAAAGAAAAGTACTTCTGTTAGAGATTTATAACAAATACTGTTATAAGAAGTTTCACATTTGCAAAACACTTTATATTTTTCCTTGATAATTGGAATCAAAGGTTGCCACAACAACAACATTACCAATGCAAGGAAAAGAGCAAAATCCATAATGAGGACATAATTTTAAAAACATGAGAAACTTGCAAATAGAATGTCCAAATGCTAGTTTGGTTTCTTTGTTATGGAAAATTGATGCAGGAGCGTCAAGACAAAGTCCTTTGTTTGCTGAATAAGCAGTGAATGCTGTTTTTAAATTCCCATGTAATCAAATTCTAGAAGGATAGGGTTAGTTATTAGAATTTATTTTGATTGTAATAGCTGGCAATTTGCAACTATTGTCCTTGAATCTTGTAAGAGGTTGCTCGAGGATAGGTTAGTTGTAGATTTCCTTTCTGAGGGGTTCATATCTTGCTATTCAGATCTGATAGGTTGATGAAGCTCTATTTAAATGTAGTTGATCTAATGTATAAGCATGCACAAGGGAAGGATAATAGAGAGTATGTAAGTTTGTTGGTTCATTGAATGAAGAACAGAGTTTTAAAATCTCCGCGTGTGCTTTCATATATTTGATGTCTTCCTTCAATAACCAAAAAACATGATTTTAAACTCTCTGTGTCTATGTGCGTATGTGATTTGATGGTTCAACAAAACATTGAAGAATCCCCAACAACATAGAGTTGTTTCCGCATCACAAATTAATCATTCCATGGATTAATTCGACTATCACAGTATAATCCAAGAATCTGTGAAATTCAGCAGATCAACGATTGTGGTTAACTTCCGTAAAGGAGAAGTCAAGATCCACAAGTGTGAAGGTGAGATCCGCAAACCGCAACATATTGACGGTCAGAAGTAAGGCTGCAAAGAATCGACGATTCAGAAAAATTGAATTGCGGAGGCCAACTTTAGAAAAGTTGGAAGGAGGACCCGCATTCCGCAATCCACACACGAAAAGGACCGTTGCGGCCACAAAGTTGCAAAAATTCTATTGTCAAAGTTGGTGTATCCAAAATACGCAACCCGCAAATTGCGAAAAAGAGCCTTGTGGAAAAGGCTTTGCAGAACGAAGCTTGCAGAAAGAGTCTTATGGAAAGATGGTTGCAGAAGACTTAGTTGCGGAAGGAATTAGTTACAAAATGGTAGAATTGTGGAATAAAGGTTGCGAAAGAGGATTTTGATTAGTGTTTAGGCTGATTAAGAGAACTTTAGGTCTGCTAGTTTTCATTTTCCATCATTTTTTGTTTAGAGCTTATTAGAACCTGTAGAAGAATAATGCAGAGACGGGGACGAGCACGTGGAGTTCCTGTAGGACATGGTCAAGGAAGACAAGCTGCAGAGACAGACGCCCAAAGGGAATTAAGAGAACTCTAGACCAGAATGGAAGCTATGGAGCGAAATAACTTAGAGAATACAGACACCAGTGATGATAAAGAACCAAGGGAGAGGTTCAGTCAGAGGATATCCAAATAGATGAGGTAAGTTTAAGACCTCTAAGGATGGGGCAGATAGATCTAGTAGCTGCACACCCCAAAGAGGAGGATTCAGAGGAGGTAGAGAAAGAAATAGAGAAGTGAAATGGTATACATGTGGAGAAATTGGACACATTGGCATGGAAGTGTCCAAGGAATAAAACCCCAGCTCAGAGGAATGCAAATATTGATGAAGCTCATGAGGAATCCAATGAAGAAACATAGGTAAATAATCCTCCCGAGGAAGGAGAATCTCTTATGCTAAAAAGAGTTTTGGTAAAAGCAAAGAAGAAATTGCATGAACCAGCCTAGAGAAAGAGTCTGTTTAGGACTAAATGCATGTCGCAAGGTAAGTGTTGTAAAATGGTCATTGATAGTGGTAGTACAGATAATTTGGTCTCCATAGAGATGGTAGAAAAGTTGGGATTGGAGAGGATGAAACATCGAGCTCCTTATAAAGTGTCCTTGTTACAGAAAGGACATCAGCTCTTAGTGAATGAGTAGTGCAATGTGGAGTTTCAAATTGGTACTTATAAATATGTGGTGCTATGTGATATAATACCTATGGATGTGTGCCATATACTCTTAGGGAGGCCATGCTATTATGACAGAAAAGCTGTTCATGATGGGAGAAAGAAAACTTATTCTCTGGAAAAAGATGGAAAAAGACATACATTGTCACCATTGGAAGATGAAGCAGTCCAAGAAGGTTCAGGGTCAAATATTTTGCTTATGACTAGGAATGAACTATTGCAAGAAGTCAAGAAGGAGGATGAGTTACATTTTTCTCTTGTTGGTAAGCCAAAGGTAATTTTAATTTCTACAAATTTAGATAATTTTCCTATTGAAGTTAAAATTTTGCTTGATGAATATGCTGATATTATTGTGGATGAATTGCCAAATGCTTTACCTCATGTGAGAAGTATTAGTCATCATATTGAATTGATACCTGGTAAAATTTTACCTAATAAGGTAGAATACAAATTAACTCCTCAAGAGAATGAAGAAATCAAGCAATAGGTTCAGGAGCTGTTGGATAAAGGATTGGTGAAGGAGAGTTTGAGTCCTGGTGCAGTTCCCACTATGATTATCCCAAAGAAGGATGGTGGATGGCAAATGTGCACTGATTCCAGAGCAATTAATAAGATCACTATTAGGTACATATTTCCTTTACCCCGTATTGATGATTTGATGGATTGTTTGAGTGGTTCGAAATATTTTTCAAAGATAGATTTGAAAAGTGGTTGTCATCAAATTAGAATAAGATAAGAGGATGAATGGAAAACTACATTCAAGACTAATGATGGATTGTATGAATGGTTAGTAATGCCATTTGGGCTTACTAATGCACCTAGTACTTTTATGAGATTTATGAATGAGGTCTTGAAGGAATACACTGGAAAATATGTGATAGTGTATCTGGATGATATTCTATTTTTAAGTCATAATAGAGAAGAACATTTGAGACATATTAAGATGGTGTTGAAAACCTTGCAAAAGGAGAAGTTGCTGATAAATATGAAAAAGTGTAGTTTCCTGAAGAAAGAGTTGATTTATTTAGGATTCGTAGTTTTAGAAGAAGGGTTGAAGCTGGACCCAGATAAGGTGCAAGCAATTTTAAGTTGGCTAGTTCCAAGGAGTGCGTACGAGGTAAGAGGTTTTCATGGCCTTGCAAGCTTTTATAGAAAATTCACCAGGAATTTTAGTCAAATTTGTGCGCTTATAATAGACACTTTCAAGGAAAGTAGACAACCTTTCAAGTGGACATAAGCAGCTGACATAAATTTTAAATTGTTGAAGAAGAAGATCACCAAGAATCTTGTTCTAGATTTTTCAAGTTTTGATAAGGTTTTTCAGGTAGAGACAGATGCTACTGGGAGAACAATAGGGGTTCTTCTGAGTCAAGAATAGAGACCAGTAGCATACTTCAGTGAGAAGTTGAATGAGGCAAAAAAAAGTATTCCTAATATGACAAAGAGTTATATGCTGTTGTGTAAGCTCTCAAGAAATGGAGACATTACTTGATTTCTAAAGAGTTTGTATTATATTCTTATAATCATGTTTTACAAGTTATAAATAGTCAACCTAAATTGAATAAGAAGAAGGTTGAGCGGGTGGAAGTTTTGCAGAACTTTACCTTTGTGATCAAGCATACAAGTGGAAAATCTAATAAAGTTGCCGATGCTTTAAGCATAGTAAGTTTGCTCTTGCAGGAGATTAAGGTCAGCACTTTCGGATTTGAAAATTTGATTGATATGTATAAGGAAGATGTGGATTTAAAAGATGTTTATGTAGCCTGTGAGAATCAAGCTACCCATAATAGAAGCCAATGGTTAGACTACATGTTAGAGGCAGGATTTATATTCAAAAATAGTAACTTATGTATTCCAAAGTGTTCTATGAGAGAAAATTTGATATAGGAGAAACACAGTGGAGGTTTGTTAAGACATTTTGGATAGGATAAAACATTTTCTCAGGTGAGTACTTTCTATTTTTGGCCAGGAATGCAGCATGATGTAAATAAATTTGTTGAAAAATGCAGGATATGTCAACATGCCAAAGGGAGAAGACAAAATACTGAACTATATCAACCCCTACCTATTCCAACTAGGCCTTGGGATTGCCTATAACTCAAAGGGGAAATGATTCTATTTATGTTGTAGTGGATAGGTTTTAAAAAATGACCTAATTTATTGCTTGTAAGAATACCAATGTTGCAACAAAGATTGCTAACTTATTCTTTTCAAAAATTGTGAAGTTGCATGGTTTACCTTTAAGCATTGTGTCTGATAAGGATACTAAATTTGTTGGTCATTTTTGGAGAACTCTATGGAGGAAGTTGGCTACCAATCTAAATTTTAGCTCTGCTTATCATCCTTAGACTGATGGTCAGACTGAAGTGGTAATTAGGAGTTTGAGAAACATACTAAGAAGTCTTGTGTATGAAAATCTGAAGCAGTGGGACTTAGATCTTGCTCAAGCTGAGTCTGCTTATAATGATTCACCTAACAGAAGTACATGTATGAGTCCTTTTCAGATTGTATATGAAATGAATCCAAGAGGAGTATATGAACTTAGATATTTGGGAGAATTGTAAAGAAGAAGTGCAGATGGTGAAAATTTTGCATCCAGTATGCATGAGCTACAAGAAGATGTGAAGAAGAAATTACAGGAAAGTGCAGGAAAATACAAACATAGAGAAAAAATGAAAAGAAAGGAAGTTAATTTTTCAGGTTGGAGATTTAATAATGGCCTATCTTAGGAAAGAGAGGTTTCTTAAGGGAACCTATAATAAATTGAAGCTTAAAAAGATTGGACCTTATAAAATTATAAGGAAGTTTTCTGCAAATGCTTATGAAATAGAACTTTCTTCTGATCTTCATATTTGTCCTATTTTTAATGTTTCAGATATATATCCTTTTAAAGATTCAGGTGTCCATACAAAAGAAACAACTTCAGGTGGAGATGGTTCCTCTATAGATTTCCAAGGACAGTTACCACAGAAGGAACAACCCCAAATTGAAGCTATCCTTGACAAAAGGATTTCAAGGAGTACCAAGGATAGGGATTATTTTCAGTATTTAGTAAAGTGGAAGGATCAAAATTCTGAAGATGTAGCCTGGATGACAGAACTGGAGATTTCCAAGTACCATGTACACCTTGAAGACTTATTGAAGAATTCTTTTCTTCCACCGGAGTATGATGGAGAAGCATTGAGACAATGTCCTCTGTTGGCTGAATAAGCGATCAATACTGTTTTTACATTCCCATGTAATCAAATTCTAGAAGGATAGGGTTAGTTATTAAGATTTATTTTGATTGTAATAACTATCAATTTTCCTATATTGTCCTCAAATCTTGTAAGAGGTTGCTCGAGGATAAGTTAGTTATAGATTTCCTTTCTTAGGGGTTCAGATCTTGCTATTTGGATCTCATAGGTTGATGAAGCTCTATTTAAATGTATTTGATATAATGTATAAGCATACATAAGGGAAGGATAATAGAGAGTATGTAAGTGTGTTGGTTCATTGAATGAAGAACAAAGTTTTAAAATATCTACGTGTGCTTTCATATATTTGATGTCTTCCTTCAATAACCAGAAAACATGATTTTAATTTCTCTGTGTGTATGTGCGTATGCGATTTGATGATTCGACAAAACATTGAAGAATCCCCAACAACGTAGAGTTGTTTCCGCATTACAAATTAATCATTCCATGGATTAATGGACTGCCACAATATAATCCAAGAATCTGTGAAATTCAGCAGATCAACCGTTGCGGTTAATTTTCACAAAGGAGAAGTGAAGATCTGCAAGTGTGAAGGCAAGATCCGCAAACCACAACAGATTGACGGTCAGAACCGAGGCCACAAAGAATTGACGATTCAAAAAAACGAATTGCGGAAGCCAACTTTAGAAAAGTTGGAAGGAGAACCCGCATTCCGCTATCCGCACACGGAAATGACTATTGCGGCCTCAAAGTTGTAGAAGTTCGATTGTGAAAGTTGGTGAATCCAAAATCTGCAACCTGCAAATTGCGGAAAAGAGACTTACAGAAAAGGCTTTGCAAAACGAAGCTTGCGGAAAGATGGTTGCGGAAGGATTTAGTTGCGGAAGGGCAGACTTGCGGAATAAAGGTTGAGGAAGAGGATTTTGATCACGCTGATTAAGATAACTTTATGTCTACCAGTTTTCATTTGCCATCAAAAATGGAGAAGGGAAAGGAGAAAAAAAATAACAATGTACATATCAAATATCCAATTAAAAAACAATATGTATTAACACCAATACTATTTCGATGATATATGGTTATAACATTTCTTACAAAGGAAACATATAAATCTATAACATATTTTCTATACAACGGATCACAACGAAACAAAACTCTGTTTGCAATGTTTTTCTTTTCGTCTTTCCTTTCACACAACTCATCAAGTTACAATGCCTGCAAGTCTTTGATCGAAAACTGTCTATGCAATTTACAAACAAAATCAAGAGATATTTCTGCAATAGACTGTTGCAAAAAAGATGTATCAAAGTCTCCAAACATTGTACGCAACAACAAAATTGGAACTCTTTTTGTATGCATTGGTTCTTTTTCCAAGGAAACACAAAATTTGGCAATGCTCGACGTAGTAATCACATTATTTGTACTTCACTAATGCTATTGTTAGTTGATCCCAATGTTAAAATGCCTATTTGAGACAACTTACGAAGTTGAACAACGAACACGTGTAATTCTTGTTGTTTCTTTACAAACCGTGGAAGTAGAAATGTTGTGTGCAAATCATTGTTTGCATTTGTTGCATATTTGCCGAAGCGGTGGCCGAAAAGGATTTCTTGCTTTAAGCATCCCATGCACCTGCATTAAAGGATTTTTTTTTCCCTCATAATTTCGTAGTGTGTTTTTTTTTGTCAAGACAAAGAATTGGAATAGCAATCGAACAACAATTTGCATATTGCATGGCCATGTTTTGAAAACAACATTGCAAAAATGAAGTGCACTAAATTACCTTTTTTTTTAATAATAAATTTCAAACAATGTATGTTTTGTAATTTCATTGTTAAGTACATCTATAAATGTTGTGCGTAAGGTCGTAATGTCTGACTTCCCTTTACACCATTTCTTATAATATTTTTAAACAAATATAGAGCTAGACTCTCTAAAAGTAATTGTTTTTGTATTTGTTCTACCAAGCCTTTCCAATTTTCACCAAGATGCACCTATTTTAAAATTGTAAAAATGTTTAGAACATATTTATTGCAAAACAGATCTTGAACTCACTAAAATATTAAACAAGATAAAGGAAAAAAAAATGTAAAAATGTTTAGAACATATTTATTGCAAAACAGATCTTGAACTCACTAAAATATTAAACAAGATAAAGGAGAAAAAAAGGACAAAAAATCAGTTAATGCAAAAAGGTACACATTTTCAAAAGCATGATACTTAGAATTTCATAATCAAATGATGTCTTCCCATCTTTGATACTTAGTTCATATTAATTCATGTGTTGTTCACAAGTAAACCAAATTGAAGCAATAAATTCAACTGACAACGCATCATTTGATGTTACCAGTCTTTTACAGTGGTGTTTGTTTCAAGTGCTCGATAACTACAAACCTGTGCAATACTCTCACCTCTATTTTGCATCACCTCTATGGTATGCTCCTTTGTTCCCTTTTTTAGTGTTGAACGCAGATATTTTTAGTGTTGAACAAAGAAACAAATGCTCATAAAAAATATATGTGAATAAAGAAGAGCAATTCAATTGCCATGTTCCAAACCGGTTTCATTGTCTTCACTGCAACGATGCCTTTCCAAGGCCAGATGGAAGCACTTCTTATACATAGAGGTTATTTTTTAATGATTGTATCAAAGCAATGCTTAGCTAAAATGGAGGAATTTGCAATAAGCTTGGCAAAATTTATTAGCATCTGCTACAATTATTGAAACCAAAGAAGAAGAGAAAACACAAACTGAAACAAGTGACCAGAGGCAGTAAACAACAAAGGGAAACTAGAACAAATGAAAAAGGAAATGATTAAACTCATTTAGATGCAATGAAGACATTGCATTTTGTTTTACAATCATAAAGCTAAATTGTTCAAAGCAAAATGTTGAGATTTCTTTATATGCAACAAATGTCATCTAGGCCAGGCAAAAGAATTATGTTAAAAAATAATCCAGAACATTGCAGAAACCGGTCAAAGATTTGCTTATATCCATGGTGAGTTTATTCTTGGCCAATGCAAGTGACATCATGAACAATATAGATGTTGTTTACGATGCTATCAATTTTCCAATACTTCGATCTATGAAATGAAATACATAAATGGAATAGATTATGATCTCGAAATCTTTTTTTAATTGATGCCTTACTTTATTTATCTAGCAAATCAGGCATTTCCAAGTGAAATACATATTTCACTTAAATTGTTTGAACTCAAGCATGTTCTAGAAATGTTTATATAGATGTTGAAACAAACTTTCTACGCTTTTGAGACAGCTTTGGATGAGTTCAAACCATGCTAAGTATGAAGGAGAACAAGAATAATTTTTTTACAAAAATCTACGCACATTCAAAGAAGGGTTATTTATATGTTAGTGCAATGTGCACACAACATTGTTGAAAACAGAAATCCTGAAGCAGAATATATAACTTTCTAGTTAGAACCAACTTTGGAACAACAAATTCAACTGTTTTGATCTTTAGAAAGTAAATCAATTTTTCTAACAAAAGAATATTTATAGCAAGATGCATTTTCAGAATTAGAAATATGCTCCCAAAAAAGACAAAGAAACATGCAATAAACAACACATAAACAATTAAACAATCAAAATCAAGTACATAAGTACTGTATATTACAGAAAATGGAAAAAAAAAACAAATGACTGTTTTTGTAAACAAAGAAGTTGCATAAGGCTGTAAACCTAACAAATCTATGCAAGGAAACATGTGATAATTTCTGAAAGAAACCATCAAAAGTGTAAAGACTTCTGCTACTAATAGATATGTATCAACTACATTGCAAGGAAAACTAATTCAAAGAGTTGTTGGACTATGAAGCCACTTTTTTTCTTTTTGTTTACAAAGCATTTGTTTACTAACTATACACATGATACATGTAAAATAGGTTTTTTCTTAGATTCCAGTAAAAGAACAAAAAAGGACACAACAAATAGCCGATGGAAAAAAACATTACCAATTGATCAAAACCTTAAACTTAACAAAACAACCACAATAATGAACAAATGAGAACAAACATATATTATATCACCTATTTACTCTATCTTACAATTTCCTTATTGTTCATATTCGTATGTTGTGCAAGCATGAGCTTACTTATATAGAATATCCCATTCTTCTACTATGCATTTTGAAAATAATTACGCCGATAGGCGTAAATATCAATGATATTTTTGGGGGATGGACTTGCTTGAGCGGATCATCAAGATCCTGCAAATCACGCCAAGTGGATGCTCCAGATTACTCCAATCGTCTGATCTTTTAACTAACAGTTTAGAGGTTTGTTTATAAAATCAGCTAAATGTTGTTATGGAAATCAGGTCCACGTGTGGCTGATTCCGGTTACGGCTGCAATGTGGCAATGTGGCAGGATGCAGCCCTTTGCGGTGGTGGAGGTTACGCCCACTAATGTAGTTGCCGTAACTGCAATCCAAATCGCAACAACCTCTATGAGGCAGATTCTCTTGGAAGGCCAAGAGAAGGAAGCTCTGCAGAGATATGGAAAGGCTCCTGATCATTTGCAATCAGCTGTTCAAGCGGGCATTGGCAACGCTGCAATCATCAGCTGTTCATCGGCAACGCCACAATCATCTGCATCATCTGCATCCGTGTCGTTGCAAGAGACAGAATCTGGCTTTGTAGGACAGGCAATTATATCTGCTGAGACTCAGCTCAAGACGTGGATTAATGCGGAAACTCCAGAGGTTCGAGTAATTGCTGTCTACGGAATGCCGGGCGTCGGAAAGACGACTTTGCTCGAAAGGGTCTACAAGTTCTACAAGCACACTAATTTCTTTGATTGTGTGATCCATCTCACAGTTTCGAGAAACTATGAAATTCGGGACTTGCAGGGCCGTATTGCAAAGAAAATCAATTTAAACCTTTCCGGCATTTCTGATCATGATGTTGATACTCCGAAGGGAAAGTTGTCAAAAAGACTGCATTTGAGTGCAGTGAACCTGGAAGAATTAGGTGTGGCCTTTGGAACCGATAAAGGTAGCAAAGTAGTATTTTCTACACGGCAGAGAGATTTAGTGCTAAGAGAGACAGAACAGTCCATAAATGTGGAACCCTTGTCGAAGGGCGAAGGCTGGGAATTGTTCGAGAGAATAGCTTTCAAAGGCGGCCACGTTCCAGAGGAACTACAGGAATGTGCCAGAAAAATTGCAGATGAGTGCAAAAGTTTGCCCTTGGCCATAACTGTAGTGGTCGTAGTAATGAGAGGCAAAGGCACAAAAGTAGATGACCAATGTCCAACATTTTTCACTGATCGACTGGTTGGAAGCCAGCAAGTTATAATGCCAGGTATAGTAGGGATGCCAAAAAATTATGACATTTGTGAGGTTTCAAAACCAAATCACTCCACTCCCACTGTTTCCATCCCTATGCCAACTTTGCATGCTGGAAAATAGGTATACCAATATTTTGTGTTGAGAGTTGGATGTTGCAAGAAAAAACAAAGAAGATGAAAGCTGGATATTGTAGAAAAAAAATAAAGTAGAAGAAGGCATACAATAGCATGGATGCACAAACCATGACTGGTATGCAGAATCATACTTTTCATTATTGCTCTAGAAATTTGATTTTGGCAATGCAAGTGTATGGTTGAAATAAATTTGTCACATGGTTTAAATCGCATGGTTTTATTTTTATTTTTGGAAAATCACATGGTTTAGAGTGTTGGATGCTGCAGTGAAAAACAAAGAAAACCAGGGCTGGATGTTGCAGGAAGATAATAAAGTAAAATAATGCATACATTAACATGGAAAAGAGCCCAATGCCTCTTGAACAATAATTGGTATGCAAATCATAACTTCATACATTTAATTATTGCTATAAAAATTTGATTGGATAGGCAAATCATAGCTGCAATCACATGGTTTAAATAAATTTTCATACATGGTTTTAATTCTAGCAAATGTATGGAAAAATATGACATGGATTACTTCTGCGAAGGCGATGCAGATCTCAGATATAATCAGTTGGGCGACACATACTCTTTCGTCAGCTTCACTGGATTACCAACGTTAGAAGATAAAAGAGATTTGGTATGCTTTAACATATTTCATGGCTGTTCACTGTAAACAAAAATTGGTATAATACTTACGTATGTGTTTAATTTTTTTGTTTGATGTGTTTTGAGGAAGTGACGAACAACATGGGGGATGTTAACTGCCCAGTTTAGATCTTTCTCTTTTACCTCCTCGGGAGTCAATGGCGACGAGCTCATTCTCTTTTCAACACAGAGGCCGACCCCCTGCATCTGCACAACAGTACTTCCTGAGTCCATTTTCTCCAAATATATGCTCATGTTTTTAGGTTAAGCTTTGTTGCTCGCACTTTGTTGAACTATTAATTTTTGTTTATGTAGAACCTGAATTCGAACCAGGGTAACATGCTTATTCTGCAGGAGAGCTACACTGACGCATGTGGCTCTTATGTTATTTATGCACCCGTTGATATAGTGGCTATGAATGTTGTTCTCAACGGTGGTGACCCGGACTACGTGGCTCTTTTACCATCGAGTTTTGTATCTTGCCTGATGGGAGACAGTCGAGATTGGGGAACAATATCATTAATGACAAAATCTCGAGTTGTTCATTATTGACTGTGGCTTTTCAGATTTTAGTTGACTCTGTGCCAACTGCCAAGTTATCTTCAGGGTCGGTTGCAACTGTGAACAGCCTCATATCCTGTACTTTCGACCGAATTAAGACAGCTCTCAACTATGAAAACGCTTGAATATTGAACAAGGTGTCTACTATTTCTCATTTTGGTTTTTGAAATGTCAAAACATTGTCTGTGGCATATGACATTAAATTCACAAAAATAAACTGGATTTCTTAATGCAATCATTAAGGATGGGGAGCTTGTTGGATAGCGGGCCTGGATGGCCAATATATATTTCCGGGTCTTTTTCTCGCTTGCTCTTACTATAGGGATTCCAGGCAGGCAGGTTGGTTTATTTAGCCTGCTTGCTAGAGGTGGTGTTTACAGGTGAGACAACACTTGAAGGGCAGGGGGCACGGAATTAAATCCCATACTGGGGTAGATACTTAGATCGCGGGATGCCATTTAAGAATTTTTATATTTATTTATATATATACGTATATTAAACATTTGTTTAGGAAAGAGCAAAGTCAATGTTTAGCCGCAGAGTCCCCATTGATGTTTCGGAGCATGAGTCTTCTTTCCCAAACAGCCAACCGAGCTTCTAGTTGATTTATCTCAGTGCATACCAACATCACGCACTATTAGTCATTATTCTAGTGTTTAATCTACGTATATATATAAATAAAAGTAAAGAGCGCACCACAGAAATAAACTAAGAGTAACCTGTTTATCCAGAATAACGATGAAGTCTT
This sequence comes from Pseudotsuga menziesii, assembly GCA_001517045.1. Taxonomy (NCBI): domain Eukaryota; kingdom Viridiplantae; phylum Streptophyta; class Pinopsida; order Pinales; family Pinaceae; genus Pseudotsuga; species Pseudotsuga menziesii. The sequence goes on along the minus strand of LPNX010269829.1, from coordinate 101,266 downwards.
GCAACGTTGTCTTTAACATGAGCTAGAAGTTGTGGTTTGCATTCACGAGGTTCGCACTGAATATGAGAAGCAGATTGAAGTGTAAGTACCCATCATTGTTTTAATAGTTCACGTGAAAGCTTAGTATGCTATCACAACAAGTCTTAGAATACAATATTGTCGAGTTTGTATGTATCACAAAGAGAATCTGATAATCTACACGTTATCAACCAGGAGAGCTATAATTGCAAAAGAGTTAACCAAATTAAAGCAGGAATAAGAAATGATTGAAAAAGGCCTTTCCTCTCCATAAACCAAAGTCAGGTAATGGTGATCTAAAGTTAATGAATTTGTATTTGACCTTTCCCAGCTCTGCTACAATTTCCATGTCTCAAAATGCAAGGCATGCAAAGATTAGAATGCTTGAAAATATCCTTAATATCTCCTCTAGTACACTTGTAGACATGGCATCACAACTGTGAGAAGCAGAAGAACAAGAGTGTGCGTTTATTGGGCATGCCTGCTGGAATCAATTGTGAACTATGGGTGATGCAACAAACTTACTTCATTATTTGTTTAATGCTTCTACCAAATTACCAATCTTGAATGTATTAAATGCTTGTTTTTTGGAATCTATATTTATTTGTGTTACCTTCCATTCAAAATATTTTCCTAATAGGTTACATATTTCTGGAGTTCTTGGGTTGGCTAATACCTTACACTGTACTTTACCAGCTCATTGGCTAGGCTACAACTTGTACTAGCTCATTGGTCACTTCTTGTGGGGATTAAACGTTGGTGGCCACTATAATAGCATCCTTCTTTTATTGATCTGGTTGACCTCTCGATTATATAATGAGGGCATTATAATTTTTTTTAATAGGGTTTAATGTTTTCTGAGTTTTGTTTTGGCTTGTGGTGGTCTGTGATTTGCATGCTATTTTGCTACATGCCCACATCCTATGTTGGGATTCCCCAATGATCCCTTCTTATTTTTGTGTTATAAATACACCCAAAATATATATCGTTTATTTGACTTTATCTTGGTTATCCTGAAGCTGGAATTAGGATCCTGATTCTTTAGTACTAACGAATTCTTCAATCATATCATGCAAGATGCATGGATTCATCATAGAAACTTGGTCAGGCTTGAAGCCTCGGCTGAAAATATTCTTAACCATAGTCGGGGAACTGCTGACCAGATGAGAGATATTCCTTAGCACACCCACCAAGTTATGTTTGAGTTTTCCTTTGCAAAGCTAGAAACTATCAAGACATGAGTACTAGTTTGTGATGGAAGTACTCATCAATGTTTCCAGAGCAACGATTTGCTGTGGAATTGACATGAAGGAATTAGAGAGATAGTCTGAAATCTAGATAAAATGAATGATCTAAATCTAAGGGTTGAGATTTGTTGTGAGATAAATCCTACCGAAAGGTCGTTTGTGAATCCTCCTCTTTTTTCGATGAATCCTCCATCCCGCCACCTCTTGAGCTAGAGCAGTTGTTTAATCCAATCATTTCATTTTCAATCGATCCATATTGTTGGAGGTTAATTGATCAAAAGTTTTAATTCAAGCTATTAAAGGCTTCAAATTTTGGCGCTTTCAAAGACCCTAGCTCGGATACCCAATTCCCAGTGAGCTTTCAAATGTAGCAATAGTTTGATTGCTTCCTATATGCATAGAAACCCTAGTCCCGAAACAATAGTTTGGAACAATCCAAATTGTAGACTGTATCACCACACACTAACGAATTTATAGGTTATAGGAATTTTTCAATAAGGTGTTTACAGGCTACAAGCTATTTGCAATAAGGCATTGTGCAATAACCTTTAGGACACCCTTTACTAACATTTTACATTTACAGTACATTAAAACTCTTAAAGAAGATTAATAATAACATTATTCGCTAGTGAATAATACTAATTACTCTGCAATAATTTAGCAACACAATTACTAAACTTCTCAATAAACTTTCAACCTGTGCAGGTGGTGGTCATAAATTTTCTCCTTGGAGACTTGGACTAAGTGGCTGCATGCCTAACGTTATTAAACTTATTAATAAACTTTCAACCCATGCAGGTGGTGGTCATTAATGTTCTCCTTGGAGACTTGGGCTAAGAGGCTGCATGCCTAACGTAAGATACATATATGTATGCATGTATGGGGATGTTACATCTAGAATTTGCATGCATGGTGTCTGGTAGAGTGAGTGAGACTATGTACTCACCATAGCAACTTTAACATATCCAATGATGTTATATGTATGCATGTATGGGGATGTTACATCCATAATTTGCATGCATGGTGTCTGGTAGAGTGAGTGAGACTATGTACTCACCATAGCAACTTTAACATATCCAATGATGTTAGTCACTGCATAAGTTTATTGATGATTGTTATAAAATGTGATAGTTATAAAATATTTGTTAGCAATATACATGCCATATGGTATTATTGGGGGAATTAATTAGAACACCCAAAAGTCATGTGAGGAATACATTATATTGGATGCTCGGCTTTGAAACTGAAAAATGGAGGTATTAATGAACCTGGATATAGACTGAATACGCCAAGCTGTTGGTCTAGCCAAGGATCCTTATGCAATATAGATTATCTAAATAAAAACAATAGAGATTTTGTTGGTTTTCATTAAAGTTTGAACAAAATTCGAGTTCATAGTTTTTCCTTCATAATTGCATCATGTGGAAATAATGGGAATTGAATGTAATTATCGTATGTCAAATTTGTAGGAATATTTAAAATTAATGATAATAACTTTTGACATATTGAAATTATGGTTTTTGATATTATGTCAAATAAACAAAAATTGTGCTTTTATGGACATTATTGAAAAGTTCCATGCAATTTTAGCAAGTCTCGACTTAAATGAAAAACCAATTAATCATTCACATGCTTGGAACTGCATTCCTATACACTTAAATTTCCATAATCATTCAATACTGCTAGGCTTACATAGCAGTGCATAGAACATAGATTCCTCTAGCTATGATAAGATTCCAAATTATAAGTTTTACAAAGTTGCATCTAAATTTTATCAATAATGTGACATTCGAAGTTCATTGTGTTATGCTGCATTGTGACGTTTATTAGTTGTTATGTCACATTGTGACATTGAGAAAGGATTATATGTCTAATATGACAAAGGGTTATGTCCCATTCTAACATTAATTAAGGATTAAAAAAGTATATACACCCACACAACCCAATACGTGACACATTCATAATGTGACTTTTGATGTCAATCATTGTAACAGTGCATAGAACATAGATTCCTCTAGCTATGATAAGATTCCAAATTATAAGTTTTACAAAGTTGCATCTAAATTTTATCAATAATGTGACATTCGAAGTTCATTGTGTTATGCTGCATTGTGACGTTTATTAATTGTTATGTCACATTGTGACATTGGGAAAGGATTATATGTCTAATATGACAAAGGGTTATGTCCCATTCTAACATTCATTAAGGATTAAAAAATTATATACACCCACACAACCCAATATGTGACACATTCATAATGTGACTTTTGATGTCGATCATTGTAACATTCATCAACCTGTTAACATCTAAACTTCAAACTTCTTCACCAAAAAGTTATTATGAAAAAAGAGTTAAATTATAAATGTTTACAAAATTTAGATATGCCAAAACAATATTAATTCAAAAGCTAATAAGATAGATTTACCTTTTTATTGTTAACTTCTTACTATAGAGATACTGAATTTTTGCTTCTTCAAAGTTATGATAATTAATTTGATTCAGCATCATATATTTTGTCATCTTTAAAAGAAAATAACCTAATTTTTTTTGCTTTGTTAATTTTCCAATAATATATATTAACAATTCTAGTAATTAATGAGATTTTTCTCTTTTTAACTAAACTAAATTTCTCTATTCATTTGACTCTCAACCATTTTTTTTTGTTTCCAAAACATTCATCAATCTTTTTAGAAAAAGATGCATAACATTTTAAATTAAAACAAAACAAAACAAAAAGCTTAAGATCTAAAAGGAATAGATGATTAGGAAGTCTCCATGCATGAGTTAGGAAGCTATTTTTTTTCAATTTATTTAATCTTCATTTTCATGGTATGGAACTAATCATATATGGAAAAATTCTTATAGATATCAAATTAGAAAATAATAATAATATTTAATAAAACTAAAAATTTAGTTACACTTTAAGCATTTTGAAATATCACATATACTTATATGAAAATAATAATAAAAAAATGAAAACAATAATTTATAAGCCAGAACTAATAAATTGGGAAAAGTAAGTTATGTTGATGTGTGTCAATTCTAGTTAAACTAAATGTACATGGGTTATGTCACATTGTAATATTTGTAAGGGTTACATTGTAATATTTGTCAAGGGTTATGTCACTTTGCGATAATACCAAGGATGTGACACATTAATAATGTGTCTTTGGATATTTAGAAAATTTCTTTAAGAATTTTCTTAATATATATATATATATATATTCGTTTGAAAAAAGAAACGGTTTAAACCATCTAGATTCTACATAGTAATGTAGAATGTTATGTCGCATTGTGATGTTTATCAAGGTTTACGTTTCACTAAGATGTTATCAAGGGTTATATCACATTACGACATTAAGCCATGGTTTGTTACAGTGTTTGGTTGGTATATGTCAACACAACCCATGATGTGACACATTTATAATGTGATAGTGGGCGTTTAATAAGTGTTATGTCGCATTGTGACGTTTATCACAGGTTATGTTACATTAGTGACATTCATGAAGGGTTATGTCACATTGTAATATTTGTCAAGGGTTATGTCACATTGCGATAATGCCCAAGATGTGACACATTAATAATGTGATAGTGGGCATTTAATAAGCGTTATGTCGCATTGTGACGTTTATCGCAGGTTATGTTACATTAGCGACATTCATAAAGGGTTATGTCACATTCTGATATTTGTCAAGGGTTATGTCACATTCTGATATTTGTCAAGGGTTATGTTACATTGCGATAATGCCCCAAATGTGACACATTAATAATGTGTCTTTGGATGTTTAGAAAATTTCTTGTTGCATTATCAACTATGGTCACGTGGTTCACTAAAGTCAACCATGGTTAAGTATGGCCAAAATGATGTATTTTGATGTCACGTTAAGACTTTTACTTTTGAAAAGTGAAAAAAATTCATCTGTGTACACAAACAATGTTTTGATATTATGACATTTATCAATACTAATGTTGGCTTACGACATTCCTCAATAGTGCATTCCTTAATGGTTTTGTTGCATTAGGACATTCATCGCAACGATCAAAACATTTATTCATGGATATTGAAATTCATCATTCCTCGATGGTTGTGTGACATTATTCGCCATCATGTTGTAAGAATTTTCTTGATATATATATATATATATAGTCGTTTGACAAAAGAAATGGTTTAAACCATCCACATTCTACATAGTAATGTATAAAGTTATGTCGCATTGTGATGTTTATCAAGGTTTACGTTTCACTTTGACGTTATCAAGGGTTATATCACATTACGACGTTAAGCCATGGTTTGTTACATCGTTTGGTTGGTATATTTAACCACAACCAAAGATGTGACACATTAATAATGTAATATTGGGCGTTTAATAAGTGTTATGTCACATTGTGATGTTTATCACAGGTTATGTTGCATTAGCGACATTCATGAAGGGTTATGTCACATTGTGATATTTGTCAAGGGCTATGTCACATTGTAATAATGCCCAAGATGTGACATCTTGTGTCTTTGGATGTTTAAAAAATTTATTTAAGAATTTTCTTGATATAAATATATATAGTCCTTTGACAAAAGAAATGGTTTAAACCATCCACATTCTACATAGTGATGTAAAATGTTATGTCGCATTGTGATGTTCATCAAGGTTTACGTTTCACTACGACGTTATCAAGGGTTATATCAAATTACGATGTTAAGCCATGGTTTGTTACAGTGTTTGGTTGGTATATGTCAACACAACCAAATATGTGACACATTAATAATGTGATAGGGGCGTTTAATAAGTGTTAGGTTGCATTGTGATGTTTATCACAGGTTATGTTACATTAGTGACATTCATGAAGGGTCATGTCACATTGTGATATTTGTGAAGGGTTATGTCACATTGCGATAATGCCCAATATATGACACATTAATAATGTGATAGTGGACGTTTAATAAGCTTTATGTCACATTGTGACGTTTATCACAGGTTATGTTACATTAGCGACATTCATCAAGGGTTATTTCACATTCTGATATTTGTCAAGGGTTATGTCACATTGCGATAATGTCCCAAATGTGACACATTAATAATGTGTTTTTGGATGTTTATATTAGCGACAGCCATCAAGGGTTATGTCACATTGTGATATTTGTCAAGGGTTATGTCGCATTGCGATAATTCCCAAGATGTGACACATTAATAACGTGTCTTTGGATGTTTAAAAAATTTCTTTAAGAATTTTCTTTATATATATATATATATATATATTTGTTTGACAAAAGAAATGGTTTAAACCATCCACATTCTACATAGTAATGTAGATTGTTATGTCGCATTGTCATGTTTATCAAGGTTTACATTTCATTGTGACATTATCAAGGGTTATATCACATTACGACGTTAAGCCATGGTTTGTTATAGTGTTTGGTTGGTATATGTTAACACAACCAAAGATCTGGCACATTAGTAATGTGATAGTGGGCGTTTAATAAGAATTACGTCGCATTGTGACGTTTATCACAGGTTATGTTACATTATTGACATTCATCAAGGGTTATGTCACATTGTGATAATTCCCAACATGTGACACATTAATATGTATCTTTGGATGTTTAGAAGAATGGTTGTTGCATTATTAACTAAAATAATCAAATGAATTAAAAATAATCAAATTCTCATTATTTGAACTCGTAACCTCCTTTACAAAATGTGACTTTATAACAAGTGAATCACAATATTTTAAGTATATTATGTTTTATATTAATTAAACAATATGGTAATAAATATATTAAATATTATTTATTATATATTATAATTAAATAAACAATATTATTTTATAATTAATTAAATTATTAATTTATCATTATTAACAATTAACATAACATAACATTCATTCATTCATCTCCATGTTGTGGTCCAATCTAAAATAACATAACAGTTAGACAACTTTTGCACTATTAGAATGTAATAAAAAATTTCAACAACATATTAAATTTTGATTAAAATTGCTAACGTTGCAGTTTGAAATCTCCAAGGAAGATTATCAAATTCCCACAATACCACATGGTTATTTTATGTTATTATATTATCGTCACTAATTTGTTTTTAATATATTTATAATTGCAACAAATTACTTTAAGCAACACAACCATATATTATCGTAACCAATGTGGTATGTAGCAAAGACACATAAACCATCATGAACATTGCATCCCAACATAATCAGAACTATAATTGTTTCCAATGTGACAAAAATCGGGTAAATTAGGGATGAATGATGTAATTTATCATAACCCTTTGTGAACCTCCTACATAGTATTTAAATGCTTGCATTCCCCAATGTATTTGTCACGTTATGAAATTAAACAAAGGCTATGTCACATTGTCACAGTTTGCAAGGGTTTCATGTCACATCTTCGTATGTTTTGCGACACAATACATACTATAGAGAAAAACGTTGGTTATGTCACATTGTGACGTTGATAATCTTCATTCTAATAATAATGAACATATGTTGACTTGGTACATCAATAACATGGTGTGGAACATTACGGCTAGGTTACATTATGAATTTGTGATGATATCTGTTATTAGGTTAGTTTATAACATGTGAATAATAACTATTGGATATAATTAACTTCATGATATATTTTTCATATATACTATACACAAAAACATTGTATTAATAATATTTTAAGTATATTATGTTTTATATTAATTAAATATATTAAATATTAAATATTAAATATTATAATTAAATAAACAATATTATTTCTATTAATACTTTGTAGATATGTCCATGCGCGCACCCGTTACTAGCAACAACCACATTAAATTAATTAATGTGTCTGAATACGCCAATAGGCGTAAATTTAGGCACATACTTTTTATATTAATGTTTTTCCGTATAGTATGTGCTTAAATTTATGCCTATCGGCGTATTCAGACACATTAATTAATTTAATGTGGTTGTTGCTAGTTTATAATGTTAAAATAGGAAGTGAAATGAAACTTGCATGACGGTGAGTCCAATAAGCATGAAAAATTCCAAATATATTATTAGTATTCTCTACATTTGACCAAAGATGGTCAAGCATTGATCCATTGTCTGTTGGTGATTTGGTTGTCAGCAAGATAAAGCCATTGCATTTCATAAACAACTTCAATTTGTTTGCTGAACTATGTTATAACATGTTTATGTTAAAATCTCCTACAATAAAAATCTTCTTATTTTGTTTTGTTTTGAAGAGAACTAAAAAATCTAAGGCTTTCAACTGGAGTTGTTGGTCTATTATAACTATTTATTAGGTTGAAGCAACACTGATTAACTTGGAAATTAGTTGTAATTGCTTCTAAGTATATTGTTATATAGTTTCTTGAATTGCTCCGGACTATTGTTTTTTAAAACAAGTAGCACAACCATGTATATAATATGATGATAGACATTTATAATGGTGTGCAAGGAAGCTATCATTGACAATTTTGTGAATTTGTGGATCTAGGTTTCTGGGAGGGATCATATATCTGCTTGCATGACCTCATGGTCATTTACAACATCTTCCATATGCCATACTAGACTTTGTGTGTTTAATGTACATATTAACAAATAATGTTTTTCTTTCCTTGAAAAGAGTCCATATTGAAATTACCATTGTGAGTATTTTTTTAGTCTTTCAATTTCAGTAACAACTTTAAAACAAATAGAGAAATTATTGTCCTCTAACTTGTTTATAAGATAGAGCGATTCACTGTTTTTTAAAGGGGAAAGGGCAGTATACACACGGCCATGTTGTTTATTCCAGTAGGATCAAACGATAGTTTATAGATTGTTACACCTTGTGCTCCGTGGATTGTCTGTGCACATGCAAGTTGAACAAGGAATTGTTGTTGTATCATTGTTTACGTATTTTCTTTAGGATTTTTCACAAAATAAAATCTTTTAATAGGCATCCAGTTGTACATAACATCAGGCATATACAACTGCTGCATGCTAATTCATTGTGCATATCCAATTGTGGATCTTGAAACTCAATCCACACACAATATTAATTGTTTATGTTGTACATAGCACTTGAAAATTCCTTTTGCACCATTCATGAACCCATTATCAATTGCATAGTTGCCTCTGATCAACTCAACAAGCATATTATTTTTCAACTCAATTTACAACGAGAGATTTTTTTTTTCTTTCAAAAAATGAATGTTCGATTGAGTCGATTACGTTGTCAATAAGTATTAAACCATATGAAGTTGTTTTAACAGTGGACAACATTTTCTTATTATGCTGTTTCAAATCTTTATTCCTATGAAAATGGTAAGGAAATGTAGGATCATGTGGTACTGGTCTATGGAAGACTTGATTAAGGTATGCGATATTTTCCTTAGTCTATGTATTAATTCTTATTCTATTTGAAATAGAAACAAACTTTGTGTCTCTTTGACACACTACTTTTTCCAACTCAAATAGCTTAATGTTGGTCCTCATTTTTGGCTAGTTATTTTACATGTTGAATACATGTTTTGTTACCTTTTGGCGTATTTTCTATCATAGAGTTTGCCATTCAGGAGTAGGTATGGTCATATTTTGAATTTATGCAAGTTATGTTTTATTTTGCATTATTTCACGATTTTCTTGTTTAAATTCGATAATATGTAGTGATATTCTAATGTATGAAACTGTCATTCCAGAATCATGATCTTCAGCGACCCAACGAGTAGGTATTGCATCCATCATAGATGTGCACAGAGCATATCCAACACATTGTCCAGCTCATCGTTTGAATCGCCAAATCAACCGTGTATTGCTGTCAATTGATTCCTGAGTGTTAAAGGCATACAACAGCCATAAATTGTTGTGACCATGCGCCAGCATGGTAGTGTGAGCCTCTTTCTGGAAGAGTGCTCGTATGATGCCTCTGTGTGACACCTTGACACCAATTATGATTCAGATGAGTTTGTATGCCACATCGCGCGCTAGAGAAGAACCAGATTTGCGAAGAACGAGGAAATGTCATATGTTAGTTATCAGTTTAGTTACCTGTCATAATGACTGCTTTATCTTAAGACTAGTCGACCACTGAAAGGGTTGACTTGCTCGCCCTGTTGTAAAACGTTATATATTCAGATGCTGTTATGCGAGAGAAAAAAAATAGTCTCCTTTAGTTGATATAAGTAATCAATCAGTTTAAAAACTCTGTAACACCTCTTTCTTTACTTTAATGGAAGCTCTGTGAACGTTGTGTATGATTTGGTCTTAAGCAACACGAACCAAACACTCTAATTACTAGGAGCCCCCCCCGTCAACCAGAGCCTTTTCTTTCCGTGTATTTTCATTCTTCCTTTCCTACAAATAGTATAATTTTATTTCTAATTTGTTTCTGTAACTTAGTTATTAAAATTGTTTATGTTATTTACTTCCTGTAGCATAGACTTTGAGATTATGTTGATAATGTAATTTCTTTCATAGGTTCAACAATCGGTTGTGTATAGTCTAGTTTTTAAATTCCTTTTTCAAGTCTTTTTGGTCTATTGCTTGGTTTATGTTAGTAGAGTAGATTGCTTTGAGTCAATTATAGTAAATGCAATTATGTCCTTTTCCATTATGTTATGAATTTGGTTAAAATTATATTATAGTTTGTTTAATGAATAGCTAATGATGATTTTAATTCTGAATTGAATTTAAATTATTTTATACATTGAATTAAATTGTTACATAGGTCTCATTTCTGTCCTTTACACTTTGCTATCATATGCATGAGTCAACTGGAGTCAACTGTCCTCAACAAATCATTTAGATTCACTATTTTCTTGAAGTTTTAGTATTTTCTTCAGATAGAATGTCATTCAGAGAGCCTATTCTGCCTCTCATACAGACCTTTGTTTTGGTCTGCCATCCAGTCTTTCATTTAACCCTACACGTTTTTAATCTGTTTTGAGCTTGTCTCTTTAGTTTTCTGATTCTGTTTTGATATTAGTAGTTAGACAATGGTTATATTTCCTCTTAAGAACCTTAGATGAGATTGTTTAGACTACTTGTTAAACCTTATTCTTATTTCTCCTTTCTTTTCACCCTATGCCTAAGAATTATGTCATGTGTTTTGATCTATTGTATTGATTTGTAATTAAATCTTTGATTTGATCTGTTCCTTTGCATGTGAGGTTTAAGCTTAAATGCATTAATAGATTAAGTGTCTTATACATTGCTCATAGTAATACGATTTTTTCTCTCATTCATATAGTTATTAAAGGAATCTATATGATATAATTTAGATCATCTTTATAATTTTTTTGCTTGTTCATAAATCATGTCTACCTTCTTGTAGTATTATTTTATCTTTTGCAAATAAGAGTGATTTGTTTATAGATAATCGTGTTTACTATAGATTCTAATTGGATGTTTCTTAGTCTACATATTTTCATAGAGATTAAGTTAGATTTAATTCTCTTTAGGTTCTTCACCTCATTTGAAAGCCACTTTGACACTTCTTCTACTCCTATTCCAATCACAGTAAACCCTTACCCTCAAAATAATCAAGGAGAATGGAATTAACGGTCCACCTATTAGTTGCATGTATAGATTTTTAGAAAGCATAACTAGTTGTTGTAAATTCTTCTTTGTACAACTAGTTCCTAAAAGTTGTTTATGAGTAAAATAGACCTTCTTATAAAGAATAGTTCATTGTCATCACACTGTCCATATCTTTATCTTTTAGTAGTTGTTTATAGAGTAGAGTAGTATAACTTGATACCACTTTGCCCTAGTACTCTGTTTCTGTTATCTTAAGAAGTTGGATTCTTAGGAGTTCAACTCAATTTTTCATTTTGAAAGACCTTTTCGATATTTTGTTTACTAAAGTATTACCACGATACCCTAGGAATCACTCTACCTTTGCATATATTTTGTAACAAATCTAAGCCTACCAGCCTCGATCGATAATTAAATATTAGGTGATTTATTCAAGACAATATTTTACCCAACATTTTGGTGCTGTTGCCGGGGAGTTGTTCTATAAGGTAGAATAGATATAGGCTGGTGGTAGGGGAGCGGTAAGATGCGAGGTAAGAACCTGTGCATCTGTTATAACAGGTGCTCCCAAATCTAGTAGTAGAGGTAGCATAGGAAAACCTAGAGATTATCATGATAGATTCCTTAAGTTAGTAAAATTTTTATTAAGTTTTTACGGGGAACATAAAACCCCAACCATCAACTCAACGAAAAGGCATAAAAAAAACACCTATGGGAAGTAGTTCTGCTGGAAACATAAAGAGACTCTTTTGGGATATCTTAGAGGAGAAGCCATAGAAGAGATCCTGGCAGGAGGTCCTGAGGGCCTCATTCCTGACAAAGTTCAAAAGAAGTAACCATTGGGAACCCTTAAATCCTCCACTAAGTCACAAAATTAGATAATACAACTTTTATTAAGTGGAGGAGTTGAACTTCACTAATTTTGTCAATCTCGCCTAGGTGAAAGCTCTCTTTGGCAATTCAATAAACATAGTAACCCCTCAAATTGAAACATCCACAGTAGCATCTCCTATTCCTATAAGAACTAATAAAAGAATGGGTGATAGGAGGAATATTTCCCCTGGAAAAGAACATTGGGATGCCCCATTCTCACCTCGAAAGAAACCTTCTAGATATACTCACTTTAGAAACCAAACTTACATGAAGAACCATGAAGAAGAACGAGCAACGAAGAGCAATTTCTATCCAAAATGTGAAACTAAACATCCTCGACAGGAATGTCCATTAAACAAAACCTATGCATGTCATATTTGTATGGGGCATCATGTTTTTCCCCAAGGGATCAAGATGGATCCTACTAAGATAGAGGTAATCATTGGAATCCCCTCTCCAAAGATTCTTCCTCCTCCTGATCCTTAAAAATATTGTGGGTTATCATCATTTGTAAATATGTCAATATGTGTATATTTCTTTGAATAAATAAGAGTAATTTCTAATAATTTCTTTGCAGGGGACTCTTTTTCTATGTTTTCAAGAATAAAATAAATCATCTAACAAATGGTTTTGAAATTTGGTTACAAATGGGTCTTTCTATTTCTTTGAGCAGCTCATGGGATATTACCTGAAAAAGAAATTACTCTAAAAAAACACTCAAAACATATATTAACTTTGAAGTTTTATAATTCTTGTATATCATTTTCAAACCACTTATTTTATGATTTCATTATGCTTCAGACATGTACATTCTCGATTACTTGAACAAGTGCTCAAAAGACTTACTTTAATTACCATGTTCTTCAAAATTTTCACACCTATGGATTACTAGCTCATCTACACTTGTTATCAAAACTTGACTCTTAAATATTTTTGAGGAGACTCCAGGATAAGTGGAATTTCTGCTTGTGGGGAACATTATCTTTTATAAAGAAGATAGACTGAGAGGCCTAGGAACATCTTTAAGTTATTCTCTTTTGACATGATCTATAGTTAAGGCCATTTTATGAAAAATTCTTATAATATATAAATCGTGTGTTTACGAGGGCTTAGCATGCTCTAGTATCAATCGACTTCCATATACTCAAAATCTTTATACAAGGCAAACCCATTGGGGTATTGAACAGGCCTGCTGGTAGTGGGTCAATGCTAAGTAACAACTTAAAAACAAGGAAGTTCGATAAATGTAGGTAAACCCGTCGGGGTACTGTACAGGCTTGTTGGCAACGGGGCTATGCTTGCATGGTACCAAGATAAACCCGCCAAGGTACTGAACAGGCCTGCTGGCACTGGGGAAATATCGGGTAAAAGAGATTTGGTTAATGCACCATTAGGCACATGGTTCAAAAGAAAAATATGTTTAGGCCTATTATTTATGATGTCATTAAAGAATAATCGTAAGTTGGCCTTGGATCCGACAATCTAAATTCAATCAATATCTAGGATATGCTTATCTTAGAAGTGGGACCCATAGCTGTAAAATCCTACAAATTTGAAGGTGAGCTCAAGAATTATTGAGAGGACAAGATATCCTTACAACAAGACAGGGATGCCTAGTTTTCCCTATGGTACTTTCACTTATATCTTTATCACATGATATATGACAAATTTACATATCTACATATTTGAGCACTGTTATTTTTGGATAAATGTATATATTTGAATCCTTTCCATTTATTAGTTAGTCTTTCTCTCTTTTACAAAATTACAACAACATGATTGAACTTCTATTACTTTATTTTGAAGTTACTTAGTTTTCTTGTATGGCTTGGGGACATGCCATATCTTTGGTTTGGGGGAGGATTAGATTGTCTGTCTTTATTTTTATTTATAAGAGACTCATTTCCAAATGACAAAGTTCTTGCACGATAATGCAAATAGCGAAATTGGTTTTAAAATATTAATGAATAAGGAAGAATGCTAGAGAATGATTTCATATGACTTTTTTATGGCCTGATAGACTAGGAAAAGCCACGATTAGTAGCAGTATGATCCAGCAAGCTAATTTTTTATTGAAATCTGTATGAAGGATCATATGAATGGTCGAATGTTGGTATGAATAAGAATCCAAATGATGATTTGAATAAAAATGATGATATTTTCATATCTATGGTTAAGTGTTAGCTTAATTTTGTTTGGGAAAAAAGCCGAGTCATATCATTAGAGTCACATCCACAGGATATTATGACTAATCTCGATTCATGATAGTACGAATTAGATCTAATACGATTTCATTTTACCTCCATATGGATATGATACAACCATAGGGTACTTCCTAGTCATCATGACTCTGCCATCACCCTTATCCTCTTTTTCGCTCTCATGCATAAGCTAACAGATAAGTTGACCTTCTTGTTGAACTAAGGCTATTGTTATGACTTTGGTTATACATTCATATTAAGTTACATGTTGAAACTGTCCAAAGTTTACTTTGGACATGGTTGAACTAACAAAACTTTAGAAACTCATTCAAATATGTGTTTTTGATGGCACATGTTTCAAAGATTGCCATAATGGCACGATCGTCTAAGCATGCCGAGCTATTTTCATGATCATTTGGTAGGTTGAATGTGACATGTTTTAAACCAACACTGTGGGAACCTTCTCCCATTCCATCATTTTCACTGACCGTTATCATTGTAGAGCATTTTAGCCACCTTTCTCTCATATTTCTTGCAAACCCTGTATTCTTCCCTTTGCTTAAACCATGCCGAACCGATTTGAGTCAAAAAGTTACCAAGATTTGTTCCAAATGACAAAGTTTAGAGACTGTCGGGAAGTATTTTTCTGTTCTGGTTGGAACCTGTTTCTCCATCTACTGCAAGGATACGATGAGGAAATCACATTTCTTTTTGCGATGGGGTTCGATGGGAGAATGGCTAGGGTGGGAGATATTTCCTTCCAAGTCACAGAGGAGTGAATTACGCACGCAGCCAAGCTTCCCCGAGAAGGCGAGAGATGGCACAAGCTTTGGTTTGTTCCACGGGCATCGCATAACTTTTCCCTAAAGCCCGAATTACAACATGTGACAGGAGTAAAAGGTTATCCCCATAGTTGGATAAATTTTGAATACATCAATCCGCTGACGGTCATTATTCATTTGGTTACCTGTGAAGGTAAGTTTAGTGTTTTCAAATCCTATCATCTTTGTTTATTGGCCCATTTTGTCGATAATAGATGTCTTAATTTTCCTTTCTTTTTCCTTCGAATTCTAGAAAAAATGTCGAACCCGGTTCGCAAAATTACCCTTCATCCCAAAAATAGCTTATATCACCACAGCTTGATGAAAATTTTAATCTTGGACCAGCCCAAGGAGAGAAACCAACCTTGGGAGACTTTTGTATTCAAGGTGCTTAATCCCCATCTTAATATCCACAAACGATCTTGTCATCTTCACCGTGGGACTAGTCAAACCTCACATGTATAAGAGGAAAGCCCCAACATCATCGATCTTGACAAAGATACCTCAGAACCTAGGTCATCTGCACAAAATACCCTTGCTAGTCTTGTGTCCGCCTAATTTGTACCTTTCTCACGACCTCGCACTAGAAAAAAAAAATCCGAAAAATGTTCAGTGTATGCTTCAACCCAGTACCCAGACCATAGTTCAATATGAGGTACAGATCAGTCATTCAGACAATGTGGCCGAATTAGAGAAACTGACCCAAATTCATCCCTGTTAGAATTAGCCAGTCTTTCTACCGAATTACTAAAGGATTCCGATCAAATGAACATTCCTGCATCTTCCCAGGATACTAGCCCTGAAGAACACATTTCTACTGTTGATTTGGATCCACCATCAAGGGAAATGAGTCCTCCATAAGATTTCAAACAGTCCGTAGAGCCATCTACGCCACCACAGCCAACAATAGACCAGTTAACTTATGAGTTGACTCAATCAACGAAGCAAAATGAAGGATATGTTAAGTTGATTTCATATCTTCGGGAGGAGAAAAAAGAGTTGCGGTTACTGATTAAAAACATGGAGGACCTCCACAGGACTGTTAGTTTGTCACAGAGGAATCAACAAGCAAGGTGTTCCCTTTTAAAAGCACATGCTAGGAAATTGAAGTTCAAATCATCTGCTTCATCAAAGTCAGAGGCGGCTGCTGACGCAACTCTTCCTCCCTCCTAATGCTATCTTTTATTTTGACCAGTGGGACCTGGCATTCCTTCGATTTGGGGGAATTTTGGTCCTCATTTTGTCAGGCTAAATATTTTACATATTGAACACATGTTTTGTTACCTTTTGGCGTATTTTCTACCATACAGTTCACCATTCAGCAGCAGGTATGGTCATATTTTGAATATATGCAAGTTATGTTTTATTTTGCATTATTTTACGATTTTATTGTTTAAATTCAATAATATGTAGTGATATTATAATGTATGAAACTGTCATTGCAGAATCATATTCTTCAGCGAACCGATGAGCATGTATTGCATCCATCCTAGATGTGCACAGAGCATATCCAACACATTGTCCAGCTCACCGTTTGAACCGCTGAATCAATCGTGTATTGTTGTCAATTGATTCCTGAGCGTTAAAGGCATGTAACAACCGTAAATTGTTGTGACCACACGCCATCATGTTAGCATGAGCCTCCTTCTGGAAGAGTGCTCGTATGATGCCTCTGTGTGACACCTTGGCATCGGTTATGATTAAGATGAGTTTGTATGCCACATCGCGCGCCAGGGAAGAACCAAATTTGCGAAGAAGGAGGAAATGTCATATGTTAGTTATCGGTTTAGTTACCTTTCATAATGAATGCTTTATCTTAAGAGAAGTCAACCATTGAAAGGGTTGAATTGATTGCCCTGTTGTAAAACGTTATATATTCAGACGCTGTTATGCGAGAGAAAAAAAGAATAGTCTCTTTTAGTTGATATAAGTAATTAGTTAGTTTAAAAACTCTGTAACACCTCTTTCTTTACTTTAATGGAAGCTCTGTGAACATTGTGTATGATTTGGTCTTAAGTAGCACGAACCGGTTAACACTCTGATTGTTGGGAGGCCCCCTCATCAACCAAAGCCTTTTCTTTCCATGTATTTTCATTCTTCCTTTCCTGCAAATAGTATAATTTTATTTCTAATTTGTTTCTATAACTTAGTTATTAAAATTGTTTATGTTATTTACTTCCTATAGCGTAGACTTTGAGATTATGTTGATAATGTAATTTATTTCATAGGTTAAGCAACCGGTTGCGTATAGTCTAGTTTTCAAATTCCTTTTTCAAGTCTTTTTGGTCTATTGCTTGGTTTATGTTAGTAGAGTAGATTGCTTTGATTCAATTACAGTAAATGCAATTCTGTGCTTTTTCATTCTTTTATGAATTTAGTTAAAATTATATTACAATTTGTTTAATGAATATATAATGATGCTTTTAATTTTGAATTGGATTTAAATTATTTTATACATTGAATTTAATTATTACATAGGTCTCATTTCCGTCCTTTACACTTTGTCATCATATGCATGAGTCAGCTGTCCTCAACAAATCATTTAGATTCAATGTTTTCTTGAAGTTTTAGTATTTTCTTCAGACAGACTGTCATTCAGACAGCCTGTTCTGCCTCTCATATATACCTTCATTTTAGTCTGCCATCCAGTCTTTCATTTAACCCTGCGTGTTTTTAATCTTTTTTGAGCTTGTCTCTTTAGTTTTTTGATTCTGTTTTGATAGTAGTAGTTAGACAATCGTTATATATCCTCTTAAGAACCTTAGATGAGATTGTTTAGACTACTTGTTAAACCTTATTCTTATTTCTCATTTCTTTTCATCTTATGCCTAAGAATTATGTCATGTGTTTTGATCTATTGTATTGATTTGTAATTAAATCTTTGATTTGATTTGTTCCTTTGCATGTGAGGTTTAAGATTAAATGCATTAATAGATTAAGTGTCTTATACATTGCTCATAGTAATACGATTTGTTCTCTCAATCATATAGTTATTAAAGGAATCTATAGGATAGAATTTAGATAATATTTATAAGTTTTTTTGCTTGTTCATAAATCATGTCTACCTTCTTGTAGTATTATTTTATGTTTTGCAAGTAGGAGTTATTTGTTTATAGATCATCATATTTACTATAGCTTGTAACTGGACGTTTCTTAGTCTACATATTTTCGTAGAGATTAAGTTAGATTTGATTCCCTTTAGTTTCTTCACCTCATTTGAAAGCCACTTTGACACTTCTCCTACTCCTGTTCCAATCACAGTAAACCCTTACCCTCAAAATAATCAAGGAGAATGGAATTAGTGTCCACCTATTAGTTGCATGTATAGTTTTTTAGAAAGCATAACTAGTTGTTGTAAATTCTTCTTTGTACAAGCAGTTCCTAAAAGTTGTTTATTAGTAAAATATACCTTCTTATAAAGAATAGTTCATTGTCATCACATTGTCCATATCTTTATGTTTTAGTAGTTGTTTATAGAGTAGAGTAGTATAACTTGATACCACTCTTCCCTAGTACTCTGTTTCCGTTATCTTAAGAAGTTGGATTCTTAAGAGTTCAACTCAGTTTTTCATTTTGAAAGACCTTTTCAATCTTTTGTTCACTAAAGTATTACCATGATACCCTAGGAATCCCTCTACCTTCGCATATATTTTGTAACAACTCTAAGCCTATCGACCCCGGTTGATAATTAAATATTAGGTGAATTATTCAAGACAATATTTTACCCAACACTTGACATGATCTGTCCAAAATCCATATGGTATTTTTTCTTGAGATAAGTCTGGTTGCTTAAAACTCCAAGAGTTATGTATATGTTGCGCTTGAAACAGATCACCACAAAATATGCCATCTAGATTTTTAAATGGAAACACAAGTGTATGCATAATTTCTCTAATCCTTTTATCTATGTTATATAAAATTCGTGCACCACTAGTTAGAAAAATATGTATAAGTGTAAATGGATCATTTATTTTCCGAAGTATAATTTCTTTTGTTGTTGATTGTTGTTCTAGATTAAGGTTTCTCGAATCACACTGTACTCTTCCATGCTTATAACATATGTTTTTTTAATATACTCAATTACAATGTTTTGACTTGGTTATGGTATCTACGCATATTCAAAAGGTCATGTTGGATGTCATATTTTTCAATAGAATGTTTGTTTAAAGCATTTAAAGGAGAAAATATCAATTCATATGTATTATTGATTGTTTGAACAACTTTTTCAAAAACTCCCCATTTCCCTACTACACTTGTTACAAACTTTGATTTGACAACCTATATTGTTTCTATATGATTCATGTATGCATGGGACCATGTTTCATGATTTGCTAATAAGGATACCTAATTTTATCTATGCGGTACATAAAGAAGAAGTTTCCCCCGACACCAATTCTCTGGATATTCTCCTTATTGTATCGCACATATCATACAATAAATGCACAACGTCTCGTTTATCTCGATTGGCCAACATTTGTATTTATCTATGGCATTAGAACAAAATATTTTTTCATAATCATTTGGCTCTTGTTGCAATAAAAAAGGTCTTTTTAACACATATGTGCATTTTTCGTCTGGTGTAGTGTTAATGAAAACAATTTTCTTTGATGATGAATGAAGAGGAAGTGAAAGAGCAATATTAATTGTTTGTTGTGTAGATGTTTTCTACATATTCAATAATGCATTACCAATATTCCAAACTATTTCTATTCTTCCATTGTTTTTAAGTAAACATTGGTGTCTATTTTTTTACATGCAGTTGTCATGCTTCTATCTATCTTTTTTATATATGAACTACAATAAGCGGCTGCAACATATGAATCTAATATGAATTGTGCATCTGTATTTGCTTGCCAAAGACATGGAACTTTTTTTTCAAAGGTATTTAGCCATGTATCTGCTGGTTTCCTTTTAAATAAAAGTGCAAGTCATACAAGGCAAGAGCAAACTAACTATATATATTTTGCTTCAGTGATTTCTAATTCCATCAAGAAATATTTGAAAGACACATCTTTTGAATATCTTTTTTCTTCTAATATAAAAAAAACGTTTTTTTGATTTCACAAGAATTTCATTTGTTGGGTGTTCTAGCAGATGCAAAGTTATTGTTTCATCTAGTGGAGGAAAAGGGAAATTGAAGCTACAATTAGATGCAAGGTTTTTTTTGCATGTTTTGGTACAGTTAGGGGTTTGAGCCTTAATGAGATATTCACCTAGCAACAATGAATATGTGGATATGTATATATTAACAAATGAAATAATCTCATTATCAGAGCTTCAGCCATAGACATGTGCATTTTTATCCAGAATAACCCATGTTCATGCTGATTGCCTCTATGATGGAACTCTGTTGTAAAGAAGTAGTCTTCAACATTGACAAAGAAACCGCGATAGTTCAAGATCAAGGATTTGAATACATTTATTATAGGTATATAGTAATGAGTACACACCATAGGGAATTTTATAATCAATGAATCAATGTTATGGTCAGAGATATTTTTAGTATGATTTGCTGGTTGTTGCTTTTCAATATGTTGTAATGCATTGCATAGTGGAGCCCAAACATGCTTAGCACTTATTAATGTTATAAAGAAAGTCGGTGGGCCAAGTTGGCGAATCAGAACAAACCCATATTTCGTCATGTTTTCAAAATAGTTAGGAGATATACGTATTGTTTTAGAGAACCGATATGCAATAGGGGTTTACGAATTTGTTCAAGATCCTTTCTTTTATTCACATCTTTTGCTAGTAGTTTTTTTGTGTTTTAGCTCTCCTTTGCGAATTAATATCCAAGCATCATTTGAAACTTGTTTAATTAGATTTTTTATCATTTAAGAGAAAATATTTGTATTGTGTGATTCAAAATCATAGATCATATGTGTAGGCTCCTAGTGTAGAAATTGTTGATATGAAAATCTCTCAAGAAAGTCTTCAGGTTAACTAAACCCAAAAAAAAGTATAGGGAAATTCAACTCCTCAGAGAACTTGTATTGAAATACACCTAGTTGTTTAAATCCTTCTGAAGGTACAATTTGCAAGATACTATTAGCTAAGTCATCTATTAAATGAGTGTGTCCATATCCATGTGTGTCCATATCCATGTATGATTGATTCATACACCCGTTCTAACTCTTTTTCCTCATGAAAAGTCACATCTATTTCCATTGATGTGTTATTTTAAGATTCTTGTTCAATGCCTTTGTTCAATATTTATTGAACCATTAGAATTTATAACTATGCCTTCTTTTTTGATACAACATAGTTTTGCACAAGTCATTTAAAGTATCCATGACATTAATTGGACACACATTTCTAGACAAGTACACATTCTTGTATTTTAGTTTCCATTTCAACATAACTGAAATTGTCGTTGAATCTTCCAAATTTTGAGGCAATTATTTTTGGATTTTATCCAAATCCATAGGGATATTAATAATTGTTCTAGTCAATCCAAGGTGTGCTCTTTTATATCCAAGTTTCCTTATTTGTACAAAGGCCATTCTTGGTGACACTAAGCATTCTTCTAACAACGTCAAAGCTTCAACATAAGGTATTTTTGTATTATATCAAATGTGCAAAGGAAATGCATATGTAGGAACTTGCTCATTGCATAATAACCAATTGAAATATGCAAAAATGCAGTCACCAGGTTGGATAACCTTTTCCCAATAGCATTTTCTATAAGAATATGGTCTCAAGATAGTTTTAATTTTGATAATATGTATATCTTTTTGAAATTGTAAAGTCCCACATATTGAACATGGATGTGTTGGGGTGTCTTCAATTGCTTCCAAGAAAGTATGTATTGTTTTAACACCCCTTCTATGCATAATTTATTCTTGTCCTATAAGGTTTCCTTGATTTCCTATCTCAATTTTTAATAGACAAAGCCCTTGTTTTTTCCCCAAAGTTCCTGCCAAATCAATTATTTTTTTTTGTATGTGTTGGTGAGTCTCAACTAGATCCATGTTTTTGCAAGTTCTTTTGGTCAATGGTTAGGATGATAGACTTGCAAGTGGATGTTTACAAGGACTATACAAATTCACTCGTTGCAAAAATGGTTGAAAAATGTGAATGCTCTCAGTCCATAATATCACACATAAGGTATAGAATTTGTGAAGAATAAAAGCATTTGGTAATTTTTTCCTATGTATTTCCCCCAAAAATATGTCTACATCTATTAATTCACATAACCATTACATTTCAAATTGGATTCCTTCTAAATTTCCTTATTGATATAGATTTGATAAGTTTATCACATATCCTTGCCAACTAGGAACCAGACTCGATTGCCTAATTATTAATTGAGAAAGATATTTGTCAACTCAAGCCTAGGTCAAATCCACAACCTTATAGAAAGAAAAATAACAGCTTTTAAGCGAACAAGAACTTCAACAAAACTGGTACGAAGCCTTATGTACCAGCTCCTAATGGTAATAACCAAGTGGCGAGTGGAGCCAATGCTACCCCTTTAGCAATTAAGTGCTGGAAGTGCAACGGGTTGCATTATGCCCGATATTGTAAGAACAAGAACAATGGAGTCTTGCATAACCTGCAAGAAGAACCTACCATTGAGGATATAGTGGGAACCCCACGAATCTATGCAGCATTAGATGGCTGATAAGCGGACCATCAAGCTACAATGGTCAAGATCGAAGGTAAGATCTTAAACACCTCTGTTTCAATACTTATTGATCTCGGTGCTTGCCAGAGCTATGTTGCACACCTAAGATTGTTGATTTATGCAAGTTAGGAAAAGTAAAGCATGTTAAACCTTGGCTAGTGCAGTTAGTCAACGGTATGAAACGAAAGGTTTCAAAAATTGTTAAAGAATGTGAAGTAAACCTGAATGGTTTCCTTACTAAGGTAAACCTGAACATCCTACCTTTAGGATCGTATGATATTCTTATCGGCATGGACTAGTTGGAACAACACCATGTCATGCTCGATTGTCTACACAAGTCTATCTTATGTACAGATAGCCAAGGGAACCAAGTGAAGGCTCAAGGAATCCCAAAGAAAGTTTCTGTAAGACAAACCTCTGCCTTACAAGTGAAGAAGTGTGTTAGGAAAGGCTGCAAGTTGTTTGCGGTGAACATACAATATGTAGAGTCAGATAGAGAACACCGCATAGAAGACTTCCCCATTCTTGAAGAATTCAATGACGTGTTTCCCAGGGAAATCCCCAGATTACCTCCGAAACGAGACCTATACTTTTCCATCGAACTGACCCTAGGATCAGTTTCGGCCTCCAAAGCCCCTTACCGGATGAGTGCACCAGAATTGGTGTAACTCAAAATGCAGTTGCAGGAGTTAATAGAGAAAGGGTATATCCGACCCAGCGTGTCCCCTTGGGGAGTACCGATTTTGTTCATAAAGAAGAAGGATGGTACTATGCAGATGTTCATTGATTACCATCAGTTGAACAAAATGACTATAAAGAACCATTACCCACTTCCTACGATCGATGATTTCTTCAACTAGGTGGGAGGAGCCAAAATATTTTCAAAGATTGACCTGCGATATGGGTACCATCAGGTACGGATCCGAGACGAAGATATTCCCAAGACCACCTTTCATACGAGGTACGGGCACTACGAGTTTGTAGTGATGCCGTTTGGGTTGACCAATGCACCCAAAAACTTTATGTGTATGATGAACAACATATTCAGTAAATATCTGGATAAGTTTGTACTAGTATTTATTGATGACATTCTGGTTTATTCCAAGAATAAAGAGGAACACAAAGAACACTTCGCATAGTACTTCAAGTGTTGAGAGAACACCAGCTCTATGCTAAGTTTAGTAAATGTGATTTTTACAAACCACAAATACAGTACCTAGGTCACATCATATCCGAGGTAGGAATAGCTTTGGACTCGGAAAAGGTTCGAGCCATAAAGGATTGGCCTACCCCGATTAGTGTCACTGAAATTAAGTCCTTTTTGGGTTTAGCCGGGTATTATCGAAAGTTCATTGAGAACTTCTCGAGAATAGTTTGCCCCATGATGGCTTTGCAGAAGAAAATGAACAAGTTCTTATGGACTGAGAAGTGTGGAGAAATTTTTCGAACGCTTAAGCAACTTTTGATGACCGCACCAGTGTTGCAGATTACGGATCCAAATGGGGATTTCATTGTATGCATGGATGCAAGCAAGGAAGGACTTGGAGGAGTCCTCTTGCAAAATGATCATGCGATGTGTTATGAATCATGAAAATTAAAAGAGCATGAGCAGAATTATCCCGCGCACAATCTTGAGCTAGCGGCCATTATCCATGCTCTGAAGATGCGGAGGCACTACTTCATGGGAAGGAAGTTTCTTCTAAAGACTGACAATATGAGTGTAAAGTATTTATTCGATCAACTTGATCTGAATGCGAGGCAAGCCAGAGGGTTGAATTTCCTGAGTGAGTATCACTTTGAACTAAAGCATATTAAGGGCAAAGAGAATAAAGTTGCCGATGCTTTGAGTCGACAAACTCATATGATATATGAGGTGACCCTGAGTCAAACTGATGCAGATTTTAATGAGAAGATTAGAATGACCAATAAGGTTGACCCGTTCTATGTGGAAATCCTCAAGAATGTCCAAGAGGACCGGTTGTTTCAACAACAGAAGGAATACAAGGTGGATGACTCTAGACTACTATGGTCCAAGGATAGATTGTATGTTCCAAGTGGAGGGGACATTCGGTCCAACATACTCATAGAATTTCATAGGGCACTATTTGCAATGTTTATTATGAAATGTCAGGAATTCCAGCTAGTTAAAGCTGAGCACCAACATCCTTCAATATTGCTACAGCCATTGCCCATTCCGAAATGGAATTGGGAGGTTATCATTATGGATTTTATTACTGGCTTACCAAAAAGCAAGAAGAAAAATGATTCCATCTTTGTTGTCATTGAAAAGCTGTCAAAGGCAGCACACTTCATCCCTATGAAATCGACCTACAAGGCCGTGAACATTGCCGATATCTTCCTAAAAGAGATATTTAGATTGCATCGGATACCCAAAGCAATTATCTCCGATCGAGATGTTAAGTTTCAATAGGAAAATTTTGGAGATCTTTATTCTCTGAATTAGAGACGTAGCTGAACTTTAGCACTGCTTATCACCCACAGACGGAAGGGAAGACTAAAAGAGTAAACCAAATTGTTGAAGACATGCTTCGAATGTATGTCATGAACAACCCCATAAAGTGGGAGGATTATCTGCACCTTGCAGAGTGTGCATATAACAATGGGTATCAGGCTTCCGCCAAGATGAGTCCTTTTGAGGTACTCTATGGACGGAAGTGTAGGACCCCAGTTACTTGGGATAGTCCGGTGGATCAGCTCATGTTAAGGCCTGACCTGTTATTGGACTTGGAACAGTTAGTTACCAAGGTCCAGGGAAACCTTAAAGAGGCACAAGATCGTCAAAAACGTTATGCGGATAAGAAAAGAAAAGATAAAGACTATCAAGTAGGTGAGCATGTCTACTTGAAAGTGAAAGCAAAATGAAGCTCGTTGAGCTTGGGTAGGTGTGGTAAGTTAGCACCTAGATTTTGTGGACCTTTTGAAATTCTGGCCAAGAAAGGACCAGATGCTTATGAACTAGCATTACCTGCGCACGTAATAGTTCATAAGGTTTTCCATGCATCTTTACTAAAGAAATATGTTTATGACACTAAGCATGTCATTGATTGGTCATTATTACAAGTGGAACCTGAGCGGGAATTTGCCCCCGAGCCTTTGCATATATTGGACAACAGAGAAGTGCAGCTTCAAAAGCGCACTGTAGTCCAATTGAAAGTGTAGTGGAAGTACTTTGAGGTAGTTGAAGATACCTGGGAGAATGAGGCCACCATGAGAAAGGCTTACCCTGCCTTGTTTCATGATATCATTTAGAGTCCCTAGATCACCAGGGATAGTGTTGTACTAAGCGGGGAGGGACGTAATATCCTGAATTTTGGACCTACCATTTATAGGCATGAGCCTTCTAATCGTGATGATTATATTGATGTTTTATTTTCTATTGGGTCAAAGACCCCACTGCATATGAACATGATGATTTGTTTTGTATATTGGGCGTAAGCCAATTGTTGATGATATATATGTATATATATGCTGGTTGTGTTGGGCGTGGACCCTGAAGCACATGATTGATGAAATGTTTTGTGTTGGGTGTGGACCCTGAAGCACATGATCGATGAGATGTTTTGTGTTGAGAGAGAGGCTCTGGAGCACATGAGTACTTACAATTGTGTTGAGCATAAAGCTTTGGAACACATGAAAATATAATTGGAAATGTTGGGCATAAGCTCTGGAGCATTCCATGTTGATGTTGAGCATAAGCTCTGGAGCATCAAATCCTTGGCCATTGTATCCCTATGTGTATCGTACAAGTACATCCTAGCATTTAGTGTTGAGTGAGAGCTCTAGAATTGCACTATGCATTAGAGAGAATTAGAGGTAAAAAATGGGCCTCAAAAGGACCAAAATGTACTATAAAAATCAACCAATTACATTCTAGTAGATGACATCATCCCCCATGGTTGAGGTGGCATTGCATGAGTTAAGAATGCTTATTTGTCACATTTTCTATGGTGGATGAAAATCTATAGTTAACCAAGGTAGTGGTACAAGTATTTTTAAGTCATAAAGTGAAGTACTCACAATAAAAGTCATTTCACACTTTCTCATAAATTAATATTATTTTTATTTTCAAGTAAAGTACTCACAATTCATTTTTTCATAAAATAATATTATTGTCATTTTCAAGTAAAGTACTCACAATTCATTTTTTCATAAAATAATATTATTGTCATTTTCAAGTAAAGTACTCATAATTCATAAAAATGTCTTTTCACATTTTTTTATAAAATAATATATTGTCATTTTCATGTTTTTTAATTTTAAATTATATATTCACTCAATTGTATTTAATATCATAATGTCAAACTAATATATATATAATCTTCTACTTTTAAAATAAATTAAATTCATGAATGATATTTATATGAAAAAAATATGTTAGTTATGCATATAAATTAAATTCATTTTTGTTTAATTTTATTTACAAGTTCAAGACAAATAAATGTTAAAGGACAATAAATTTTTGGGAATTTACAATGAATCTTAGTCACATCATTCTAGAGTTATTTTATTAATTTTATTTATAGTCAATTTATAAAAGTAACTCAACCATGGTTATTTATATTGTGCATAAAAAGTAGTGTAAGAGGTGAGTTGTCATATATACCTACCCCATAAAACCCCTAACTCATAATATTTTAATATTTCTTATATTTTTGTAGTACATCTCTTAGGAGGCCCATTTTTGACCTCAAATTCTCTCTAATGGTTTGCAACTCCCTGTTATAAGCGTTGAGTATGGGCTCTGGTAAGCGCCAGGGGTTACTGAAAAGAATTTAATAACTTTCGAGTGAAAACGACTCGAGAAAAATATTGATCTCATCATACTTATTTATAAGTGATTAAATGAAATTTCAAATTTCTGTTTTCTCATCAAGTATTGAAGAGCTACCACATTATATGAGGGAAATCCAACATGCAAGGATGTTTAGAGTTTTCTAGCCTAGTAGACCTAAACCATCTATCTACTTGACCTTCATGAAGAAGTGTCGTTAAGTCTAGGGATCATAATACATGATGCCCAAAGACAAATGTTAACAAGTATTTTAATATTATGTATTTTATACATAGTATGTATAAAGAATTAATTATGATTAATTATATAATTGAATAAAGAAAGAAGAGAAGCTCCACCAATTATTATTTATTATTAAAGGATTAATAAATAGTGAAATATCTATGAAAGACTAACTAGGAACTAGTTAAAAGTTCCTAGGTTAAGGATTGAAAATTACCCAAGTAAATTAAAAAGGGTTAAATCAAGAAATGAAAAATTTCTTTATTTAACTGCCCCTTTGACTGAAAAGTATGTCTATAAAGACTAAAGCCAAGCAAAGGCTTGGGGGTTCTAATTTTGATCTAGGAGAATTATTATTCTGCTTGTTTTTGCTCTCAAGAGTTTTCTTGGAGAACTTTCCTACAAGGAAAAGAGGATTGATTCAGAACTGATTACCAGTTAGGAAACCCTACCTTAGGAGCTCTAAGCTACTTGCATGTTGGAGTCCAACTCGGGGGGATCCGGATTAGAACCAGGAACGGTTCCAGGTCATGGTTGGGAGGAACGTGGTAGTTCCCAAGTGATTTGGTCATCAAAATCATAGGTTAGATCTATCTTAAATTGATAATGCTGGTTATTTTGAAAAAAATGTGTAGGTTCATCCATTAAAGGGGATTCAGGAAGATAAATTACAGGTATGAGTTCTTAGTATGTCAAAGTTCATTTCTAGGGTAAATGCTAGATGCTTTATGTAAAAGCTTTTATATATATTATTAACCCTAGAATTGATTGGTTCTATCCATATCTCCTAGGATTACATTTCTTAAAATCTAACCCTAGACCGTCTATGCTATATTCTAGATTATATAATGAATATGTTAGATGAATGTTTCCAATGAATTTACTAACCCGATGTAATTGATGTTTTGCCTATATTATGCTAGGGTTTTTATTCTCTTCAATACTTCCTAGGATGGTAAAGATTATCATATGTTGTATATAGCTAGGTTTCCATCTCTAAATTTTGTTTTCTGTATTCATTCAATATTCAGAAATTAATACTGTAAACTAGGTAAATCCAGACCCACTATTTATTGTTCACCTATTATTTATATCTCTACTAACATATTACATTTGTCAGTAGAGACATGTTTCAGATTATAGTAGATTTAATCATAGGAGTAAGTTTAAAGAAATAAATATACTAAATAGATACCTTAGGGTATTATTTACAAACATAACGACTTCATATATATATTTACACAGATAAGGCCATCAAGTATAAACATATATGAAATCTATCTATACATTTAATTCCAAAATTAAATAACTCATCTAAGACCTTTCAAGGACTGCCGTACTAAATATAAACTAATATTTAAACAATTCCATTTAAAACAATTATCATCATAAATATCTAAACAGAGAAGATATCATGGCCATCCATGTGGTGCAATACAAAATCTCTGTACTTCTAAAAGAAATCCACATTGCTTTTTAAAAACTATCTTATTTATATAAAATTAAACAACTAATAATTAAAAACCCTTTTTATGCCAACAGAGGTCGCGACATCGAATCCCATGGATGTTCAAAAACCAAGGCAAAAACACTAAATAACAACCATAGTATAATATAGTAAACAAAAATCGAAATTGTATAACCTTACGGCTGGTTCTCAAAACAAATAAAAGCCATATCATAACGAATTGAACATGAATCAATCTTTATGTAAATCCATTGTTTATATCTCTACATAGGCCACGATATACACTAAGCATGCAGGCTATATTTTACAAACACATCAATTGCCATATAAATAACGATGCATACGCTAGTAGTGAGGTCGTAAGACCCTAGCTACAGCACGGCCTCGACCAATAACATTTTTTAATACATAGTCCATTAAAATATAAACCTACTGTAAGCATTGGCCACTGTGGTTTTCCAACCCATGGATTTCCACAGTCCATATTACACAAGAACTGAATACCATAAACAAATAATATACAAGCTATAGAAGCACTATGGGAAATGCTCATACCATTTACGGCATGGAATTTACCCACGCTGTCAAAATATTACAATATCCAAGCTAATCAATGGCATTACACACAGAGCATCTGAATAGGTGAATGCCTCTGGTTTTAAAACCCCAACTCCATTTAAATATAGTGCTCAATAAAAAAATGCAGAAGGAAATCGTATACACAATATATCAAGTTAACCATTACCAATATATAAAAACCATACTTATATCTATTTACACAAAGATCCCAAGTCTGGTACACAGTTGCCATTAAAGGCTGAGAACGAGATTTACACAAGCGTGCCAATGGGCTATGGTACCATTGCAAGCAATGGTGCAACCCATGGCTATAAAGCCCAAAACCAAAAATAACAATTTACATAAGGAAAATGAAATTACATAGAGACGAATGGCCTAAGAATTGATTCATGGCATAACTCCTCAACATTTAAAACCCAAGTCTGTAATCATAAGCCCGAAGGCGAAATCGAAATCTCTATAGCATAAAACCCCAACCAACAACTAGTCGAAACTTAGCTCTTCCCACAGGGTTGAAAGGTGACAAGCATAAGCTTGAATAGTAGGCTTACCGTGGCCTCAATTGCAACACATTGGAGCTACAATGAAGTATGGAGCCACCCCACCATCGTTACCCTACCACCTGCAACCACAACCATACATGATAGGGTGAGAAGTATAACTACAAAGGAGCCACGAAACCAAGCATAGAATGCAACCATGAAACTAGAAGAAGCTTACGTTCATCTCCAAGGCGTAATCTCCTTCGCAACACAGAGATGAGACCCCATTTTCTTCACATACCCTAATGAAATGACCAAACTGAATCGTGAGCCAAGCCCTAAGCTTGGGGCTACCATGATTTCCAAGAACGATAAGTGCATCAGCTGGTAACCACTATTGAATTTTCCAAACCCACTTTTCCATAGGAAAATGTCGTTGCATTATCGTAGGTTCATTCACCATGCTAGAGCTTAAGCCCTGCGATGGTATGGTTTATACCATATGTTATGTCACCACCCAAACTCTATCACACGTTAACATATTACAAAGTTTGCTTTAGGATAGAATTACAATAATACATAGTCCTAGGATGTGCTAGTCCAAAATAAAATAACCCATGCTTAAGTATGTAGATAATGTTTAGACCACAGGTTTAGAGCTTAGGGTTTTAATCCCTTAGTAACAAGGTATTTATGGTTAAGAACCATGGCATACAAAGTATGCCATGATAACATCTCTGACTATGAAAATCCAAAGGTGTGTTCTTACACCAATATAATAACCTGTCAATAAAACAACATAGGAGTGTTAATAGGTATAGTAAGAATATACATAGAATGTAAAACACATTAATGACATATAGACTAACGAATTCAAAACATAACGAAGAATAATTAGTGTATAGGAAATTTAGCCGTAGTAGCTACATTGACGATAACGACACTTACCAAGTTATAAAACCAAGTCGATAAGCAGCATAAAAATTAGCAGCAGGCCCTCTAGGATCAAGACGATCATCACACTTTACACCAGATCCCGTCGCAAAGTAATGAACTGCGTAAGTAAAAGAGAGAGGTTCCTTAGTTCGATTGAACTAAGTAATTAGCCTGCGTAACCAAGTAATACCTTACCTCTCAGATCATCATGGGAGAACAAGTCCTGCCACTCCACCACTTTGTTCCTGTCAACAAAGTTAAGTTAGTTTTTATTAAATAAAAAAAGTACACATGTGCAGGAGTAAAACAATGATCTATACAATTCATTAATTCACCGACTGTAATAACTAAGATGTATAAATAGTTTAAATAACAGAATTAAGATATAAGAAGTAAACGAACTAATAATCACTGAATGGATAACAGATTAACAAGACAGTATATGTAGTTTCTGAAGAGATTGAAAGTATAAGTAGCGCATGTAATTCCGCATGAGTAATAATGATCCCCTTCGGGTAGTTTTCACTAGCCTATAATTTTTTTTATTTTATTTTCAATTTTTGGGGACATTACATGTGTTCTCTATCTATGTTCGCTATTCTAACAGATAAAGGAAAGTGTCTAGCAATTACTACAATTACTGATGGGTCGAATCACTATATGACATTCCTAGACCCAACAAAAAAAAGTAACTAGAAGAGAGCTACAAAAACACGTATTTGTGCTACTATCTGACAAGCTATCACAATTATTGCAATATGGCTAAATGGACCAAAAACTACTTC
This sequence comes from Pseudotsuga menziesii, assembly GCA_001517045.1. Classification (NCBI taxonomy): domain Eukaryota; kingdom Viridiplantae; phylum Streptophyta; class Pinopsida; order Pinales; family Pinaceae; genus Pseudotsuga; species Pseudotsuga menziesii. The sequence continues at coordinate 68,687 of LPNX010269829.1, read as the reverse complement.
GAGATCCTATATCCAATGTTCTACCAAAGAAATCACAAAGGATCCTACCTGAAGAAATTTTATAAACATTGGTTGGAAATTTTTTTACATTACAAGGTAGAAAATGATGCTATCTAAAATCTGTCTCAAGGAAGACAAGGGAGTGAGCAAACCTCTCCATACTAAGATTTAGACTAACTACAAAAAGATAAATTGTCTTTTTGGCTTAGTCTAACAACAAAAGAAGACATTGGAAATGATATGGTGAATAACACTAGGCCTTGATATGATAACCATCCTGACCCACAATAATTGCATTAAGAAAACAAACTAACAAATATTACAATCACAAGCACTAGAAAATGGAAGTTTTCTTTAATCGCAAATGGAATTGACAAAAATGCAGCTACGTGTAAGTCCATGAATTTATATACCCCTACNACAAATATTACAATCACAAGCACTAGAAAATGGAAGTTTTCTTTAATCGCAAATGGAATTGACAAAAATGCAGCTACGTGTAAGTCCATGAATTTATATATCCCTACAATTACACAAGCCATATTATTTCCAATGACATATCACACCAATATTGCTTGATCTATAATGAAATGCGCTTCACCATCATTTCACATAGAATTAAACCCAAGCTTTCTCTCACAAATGAAAAACATGAAGAAATTAACTAGCTCGAGCAGTAACACATAGGATCCTCAGCACACAAGCCAAAAAGATGAAAAACACTAGGACCACAATAATCTCTAAATGAATATATGTAACTTTAGCACATACAACACCTCACATAGTTTTTTTTTACAAGACTCGAGAAAAGTGTTAATAGAATTTAAACGTTGCTAGCCAAGCAACAAGCAAACCACATTTTCTTTTCAATATGCAACTCTACATTAGAAAACATAAAATAAGACCAACAATCCACACAATAAAAGCATATTCAATGTGAGAAACAACCAAAACGATGGAACCATTGTTTTTTCCTTCAAGCAAATGCGCTAGGTCTGCAACAACCATGCCTAAAGCAAATAAGCCCTTTACTTGAATTTTATATTACATTGTAAAAAAAACACCAGGCAATTTATTTTGCAAATAAAAACGTCAAAACCCTACGTAGTAGTCCATTCTCTAACCTATCCTTCAAACAATCGCCTAGATCTATTCATCGTGTCTATCCATTTAACAAATGACTTATCCTATTCGGGGTTTTTTCTCTATTTCTCTACAAAACATTGCACAATCAAACTATTGTTCTAATTGCCCCTTTCCTATTGAACAAAGACCATGTAAGTTATACAAAAAATATGGGAACGACTCATAAAGAACCATGCCCTGTTGCTAATGACCATGTCTCTACTTAGTCCTCTAATTTCAAATCTTCTAATCTCTACACTCAAACACCATCTCCATCCACAAGTACTCCATAGGACAACACAACCTGTCACATATTTTCTCATCAACAAATGCTGTCTAACAAATGAAGAAACCACCAAACCCTATAATCATAACAAGAAATGACTTCGTACAAAACCATAACACAATATGGAAAATGTTTTCGAGCTGTTAAAAATCCATGGTTCCACTTGGCACCCCTACTCAATTTCCAAACCCAGTTATTTTCCACCCTAATTTTTTTCTTTTGTAGAGCCGAAACAAAACCAAAAGTGAAAACAACTTCTCTCCATGCAACACAATCGCAATGCACTCTAAGCAAATCACCTAGAACCAATTAATAAATAAACCATCAACACATTTCCTCTGCAATGCATAGGTTTTGACCCCCAGTCCATGAAATCAATAGACATAAAGCAAAAACCACAAACCACTGAAATTCAAAATCAAAGATAATATGCGGTAAAGACCTATAATTCGAGAACACATTTATGGAATATAGTGATTTTGAACCCGTATCTAGGAAATCAACAAACATAAAGGCCAAAACTACAAACCACAAACCACTGCAATCCAAAAAAGGTATGCAAAAATACTTGTAATCAGACTCCTCCCTAGTCGAATGCGAAGATAACTGCTCTAAACCCATCGGAACACCAAATAAAAAAGGCCATACACATAACAATACCACCCAACGAACATCTAGAGACTTCCACTCTCGCCACGCCTAACAGGAACGAAACCAAGAATAGATTAATCTCACCAAGTTCATGAGGCAAAGCACAAATAAATCCAACAATGATTTAACTCCACCGGCAACACCAACTAAACACTAAGAAGAACCAGGGAAACAACAACAAAAACACATGACTAGTCAACGCCACCCAAAAAAACATTGAAATCACGGAAAGCGCCCGCCATTGCACCTACGTAAAACCCCTTTCCCTTCACAATGAATACTTTCCCATTAAACCAATGCAGCGACATTATTAAACCTCTGCAATAAACCCTCCACGCATTAAAAGAGCACATAAACATACATACAACCGATATTGAAATGCATTTGAAGAGCCCTCCCTCGCTCGCTGCCACACCCCAACATCAGAGCCCAAGAAGAAAGCAAAGTCCAGATGGAGCGAATTGAAAGTTGACAAATAACTATTAAAAACCAAATAAAATCAATTAAAATTATTTATTTAGTTTTCACATATTTATTACAACTAATGAAATTTAAATAATATTTAAAAAAGAAAAGAAAAATAACCTAAAAATATTTTCAAAACTTTGTTCCAGTTTGTAATTTTTATTTTTTGTTTGGAAAATACAAATTTCTATATGTCCCATGCTAGGCAGGAACATAACAATATTTTTTTACGATATTATATAGTTTGATAAATAATAGTAGCGATAACAAGAGAAAAAGAAAAATCGTAAAGAAACATAAGGAACAATATTTTAATTTTGAAATTTCACAAATTTGAAGATAAATTATGTCTTATAAAATTTGTCAAATATATAAACATTTTCCTTGAATTTTTAAATAAATAATATGTTAATGAGATATTCACGTATTTTTATTTTGAAAATGATTAATTTGAAAATAAAGCATCCATTTTAAGAAATCTAAAGAGTAATAGTATAGTTCAAAAGTAGTTGAAATTTCATAGTATCTCTATGATGCTTTAGCCATTATTAATTTCCTAGAGTAGGCCAATCAATTGAGTAGATTTTGGATTGTGAAAAAAAATTGTTGATGCTATTAAATATTGAGCCATGTGATGAATTGTAGCCATGCAGGATTTGGTTAAATGTTGAGTTAGTCATAAACTTAGAACATTGTAGTGTAGGGATTTTTGAACGGTACACATTGTTTGCCTGTTAGCTATATAAATTGTTTGGCCTGAAATCCAATGTTAAAGTTATAACATACATAAAGGAGAGTTATTTATGAAGGAAATGATGTTGTGTACAATAGAAGGAAAATCCAAAAGTTTAGAGGAACAATAAAATCAATTATTATGATATTTTATTATGATAGCTTGGCAAGATTAAGGAATAGAGATGTCATCGCCCAAATTGGAATATTATGGTTTATTTGTTGGTGCAAACATCTATAAAATGAATATGGTAAACATTTCCTAAACCAAATGGAAAGAAAAACATTTAATTATTAGGAATTTTGTTAAATATGTTTAGTAACAAAATGTCATAATAATGTGTGATAATTAATACATTATAGAGTTATAGAGTACGGGGGCAAGTGTCCATTGGAAGAAATTTATGCATTGTTGTTTTCCCAAGATTAATTGGTTGAATTTTGTTTCATCATTAAATTTATGGTTTAATACTTTCATTGATGCTTACAGGTTGAATGGAAGCACCTTTGATTTGCACAGAATGACAAACTCTATTTTCTTCTTTTAACCCCACTTGAAACCTTATGGGGTAGCCTTATCACCTTTTGTTTTATGGGTATATAGTAGTAAGAATTCTTCTCTTTTCATCTACCACTTGTTCGATATCATATTTCCTAAGATAAAGCCTTGTAGTTTACTTGTCCTTATTAACTGTTTTAACATTCACCCAATGTAATCTTTCAAGGTTAAAAAATTTTAAACCTTGAATTTCCTAGGAGTGCCTAGATACTACCAAGCCTTCTATGGATTTATGTCTTCATCTTACTTAAAAGGAACTTTATAATGTAAGTGTTCTACATGCTAACTTAAGTTGTAGGGCTATGTTAAGATTCCTACTAGAATACATGAAAATCCCATGGTGCCATATTACTTCACCTCAAAGAAATTGAAATGAAATCTAAAAGTACATAATGACTATACCTCATACCAATTATGTGGAGTTGCCAAGGCAAATCTTCAATTGCCTTCAAGAGTGTTGAGTTTTCTCACTAGGGTTTACACCAACTTTAGCAGTTGTTTACCTTGGACTCATTGATGTTAATCAACTCAGACAACTGAGAGGGTGGGGGGCGGGGTAGGGTGAATCAGTTGTATGCAATTTTTAACAATGCTGCTTAAAAACAAATTACTTCTTTTCTGCAAATTTAAACCAATTGATCAATCACATGAAATGGACAGAGACATAAAACATTCATGAGGAAACCCATAAATGGAAAAACCTCTTCTTCTTATGGATGTAAAATAAGCAGGAAACTCAGTTACATCATATTTTATATGAGCAATAACTCAGATGAGGCTACTACCTCTTTGTTTTCAGCTCCTACTGAAAGATAGCTTCTACTATCTGAATACAAGCACCAACTAGTAAATAGATTGTTAGTCTCCCTAGCTCCTCCCTTCCTCCATGTAGAATCAATTAAAACTTTCAATACTTTGACAATATCAAAACCAAACTCTGTCAAAACTCTGTCGATTCCAAAATCAAACTTGTCTGTTAATACTCTGTCAAAACTATGC
>LPNX010269829.1:39735-63682 GCA_001517045.1 Pseudotsuga menziesii | reverse complement strand
ATAAAGATCTCACTGTAGAACAAAACTAGTCCATATTAAATATGTTATAAACCCCGATAGTAATAGTGTATATAATCTTCATTTTAAATATATATATATATATATATATATATATATATAAAGATCTCACTGTAGAACAAAACTAGTCCATATTAAATATGTTATAAACCCCGATAGTAATAGTGTATATAATCTTCATTTTAAATATATATATATATATATATATATATATATATAAAGATCTCACTGTAGAACAAAACTAGTCCATATTAAATATGTTATAAACCCCGATAGTAATAGTGTATATAATCTTCATTTTAAATATATATATATATATATATATATATATATATAAAGATCTCACTGTAGAACAAAACTAGTCCATATTAAATATGTTATAAACCCCGATAGTAATAGTGTATATAATCTTCATTTTAAATATATATATATATATATATATATATATATATAAAGATCTCACTGTAGAACAAAACTAGTCCATATTAAATATGTTATAAACCCCGATAGTAATAGTGTATATAATCTTCATTTTAAATATATATATATATATATATATATATATATATAAAGATCTCACTGTAGAACAAAACTAGTCCATATTAAATATGTTATAAACCCCGATAGTAATAGTGTATATAATCTTCATTTTAAATATATATATATAAAAAGATCTCACTGTATAACAAAACTAATCATTTTAAAAATCATATCAGTGTTTTTCTCCCTGTACAAATACTTACAGATCCAACAATTCGATTTTTATAATTCACCAATTTTCCAGCTTGACAGACCTCCTGCGTTTTTCACTGTGCATTCCTTCCAACAATTTTATTTTAATAATTCACCAATTTTCCAAATGACAGACCTCCTGGGTTTTTCACTATGCATTCCTTCACATGGTTTTACTTGCAATTTCATCCGTTCAAAAATGACTCCCTCATTTTTCACTATGCATACCTCGTGGAAGCTTCAATTGACGATTCTTTGAAGCTGAGCTCCCCTCTTCGCCACAGTTCTCTTGTTCTTTGCTAAAAAATGGTTCCTCCCTTCTCCTCTTTGGTCGTCCCCTCCAATGTTGTGTCTCTCCTCCATTTTCCAAGCTACGTTCTTATTTAAAAGTTTGGAAAAGAGTATGGTTATCATAAATTTTTGTGGCATTATCTAAAAAACCAATTCATTAACTGTATAAACCAATTCGTGTTTTAGAATGTGGTTATCATAATTGTTCATGGTGTTATAAATTCATTAACCGTATAAACCAAAACTAATTCATCATTGCTTCATCAATGCTAATTAAAAATAAAATAATTCATTGAGGCATTTTAACAAAACTGTAAAAACCAATTCGTGAGGCACATGACCTAGAAAAACTTATGGAATCCTCCTCAACATTAGCGTTTTTCAGTTTGACTTAAAAAAAATATTCACAAGACTTGGCAATGCTTAGCAAGAGAGCTCTGGCAATGGTAAGCTACAATAATGGTTAAGCAAGACAGGCTATGTGATCTCCACCAACGATTGAGCCATAACACTCACAAGAGTTAGAAATAAAACATTGCTTAAAGAATATAAAATCGTGGTGAATGTATATTAAAGTTTGACTGTTTTCAAATCAATAAAACCATGATCTGCATGATCTGCATGTGAGTGAAATGGTCGGTTTTTAAAACAATATAACCATGATCTACATTAAGCATATGGAAACCCTTGTTCATTAAGTGTGACAAGTTTGAAATCAATGAAAAAAACCAAACCCCAACCCTGTGTAACTGGCAAACAAAAACCAAACCCTAGTCCTATGTAACTGGCCAACAAACTCTACCAACAAACTCCCCCTTTGGGATAGATGGCGAACTTAAACCTATTTTCCCCCTTTTGTCATTTATGACAAAGGATCAATCACGCTCCCCCTGTCAGAAATACCAAGAAAGATTACCCGTACAAGAGTTGAAGCAACACCAACTCCCCCTATAAAAAAACATGAATATGTGAAAGCTGTAACCAACGAGAAAAATGTATTGTAGATGAGCCAAAAATATGATAAAAGAGATGAAAGAAGCTCCATGGAAACCTGCCATCCTGAGTAAAATGAGAGAGAAAAATAATTACAAAGGGAAAAACCCCAACTGATCCTTGAGACTCTCAAATTGCATTTTAGGTAAAGGCTTAGTAAAGATATCAACAATTTGATTTTTTGTACCAACATATTCCAACTTAATCGTATTATTTGAAACCTGCTCTCGGAGAAAATAAAAATTAATAGGAACATGTTTCGTTTTGGAATGCATAACTGGATTTTTGGAAATACTAATGGCACTAGTATTGTCACAGAAGATAGGAATAGGATCATCATAATGAATATGTATATAGCGGCTAACATCTACTTCATCTAGATAATTTGAGTGCAACAATGTATTCTGCCTCAGCAGTAGAAAGGGAAACTACTGATTGTTTCTTGCTAGACCAACTCACCAGACATCCTCCAAGATAGAACGCTTCTCCACTAGTAATCTTCCTGTCATCAACACAACCTGCCCAATAAAAATCAGTGAAAGCATACAAATCAATATGATTACCTTGAGGATACCATAAACCATACTCTGTTGTGCCCTTAAGATATCTGAAAATTCTCTTAACCGCAACTAAATGAGAATCCTTGGGAGAAGATTGAAATATAGCAACGTGACAAACTGCATGCATAACATCATGTCTTGTAGTTGTAACATATAGAAGACTGCCAATCATGGATCTGCACATTTTCTGCTCAACATATTTAGAATCATCAATTTGACTTAATTTACATCCAGTAACCATGGGAGTGCTAACTGGTTTACTATATTGCATTTGAAACTTCTTGAGCATTTCATTGATATATTTAGTTTGAGAAATGAAAATGCCTTTACTAGATCGTGTGATTTGACGACCGAAGAAAACTTTCATTTCACCAAGCATGGACATTTCAAACTCATTCTACATATTGTCTGCAAACTTTTGGCTAAGTTGACCATTATCACTCTAAAAAATGATATCATCAACATAAATCTCAACAATGACCAAGCTACCATATTCTTCTTTAATATAAAGATTATTGTCAATGTTACCTTTTCTGTATCCTTGCCGCCTTAAGTACTTATCAAGCCTGGAATACCAAGCTTTTGGAGTTTGTTTTATCCCATACAAATCCTTTTTTAACCTGTAAACATGATTTACTGCTTCTTGTACCTGAAACCCGTCTGGTTGTTCCATGTATACTTCTTCCTCTAACTCACCATTTAAAAATGCAGATTTTACATCCATTTGATAAACTTTAATGTTCTTAGAACTAACATAATCCAAAATAAGCCTAATGGATTCCATTCTAGCAACATGAGCATATGTTTATCCATAATCTATGCCTTCTACCTGTGCATACCCTTTACAAACTAGTCTAACTTTATTTCTAGTTATGTTTCGTGCTTCATCCAACTTATTTCTGAAAACCCATTTAGCTCCAATAACAATTTTATTTAAAGGTCTAGGAACTAATTCCCATGTCTCATTATTTTCTATTTGAGTCATTTATTCTTTCATTGCTTTCATCCAGTTTTCATCATTAATTGTTTCTTCAACATTCTTGGGTTCAAACATAGAGAGTAACAATACCTGTTCTTGATTTGAAGTAGATTCTTTCCTTTTGCTTCTAGTTTCAATACCTGCATTTATATCACCAATGATTTGTTCTTTAGGATGATTTATTTGGATCCTTTTGCTGGGAGTCTTAGATGGAATCGACCCCTGTAATAAAGTAGGAATCATATTTTCATTTCTAACTGATTTAGTTTCCTCTATATCACTTGATTCTTCTTCCATTTTCAGTTTGTCATATATTTCATATACCTGATGCTCTTTCTTTTCAGTCTTGCATTTAAAAAATGAGGATTCATCGAATTTAACATCTATGGCTTCAACAATTTTCTTCAATCTGAAATTGTAGCACTTACAATCTTTTCTTGAGCATGAATATCCAATTAAAATACCTTCATCAGTTCTAGAATCCAACTTTCTGATATTTTTATCAACTCTCTTTATGTAACACTTACTACCAAAAATTCTAAAGTGTTTCACACTTGCTGGTCTACCTTTCCATAACTGATAAGGTGTATTGTTACTATTATTTCTCAACAAAATGTTGATGTAATTGTAACTTCAGAATGTATTCACTTGTATTTCTTATGTATTGTACCCCAATGTTTATTCAGGGAAGTGTTTGTAATGTAATTGAGTCATGTCATGCCCCGATGTTCTGATCGGGAGTTTCTATAATGTAAACAAGTCATGTGAAGTCAAGGTGGGTAACCCTCCTATTGTTCAAGGGTTAAAGTCCCCGCAGTTCCGGGGCCATAGAGTTGTTAGACTCACCTAGTGAAGTCAGCCCTAGTGAGTTATTGTCAAGTCGGGAATTAGTATAAATAGAGAGTGAGTCTCTCTATTTAACACACACCCACTCACACTCACTTGTAGCACATAGATGAGGGAGAAGAAGTTGCTGGGGCTAGAAGAAAGAGGCTACTACTCTCGGGAGATAATCTTACTTTTTTGGGGTTTTACTTTTAGTGCTGATTCTATCTCTGAGGAAGTTGTGGGGTTTTATCCATTTATGGTTTCCCCGAGGAAAAAAACTGTGTTCATTGTCTCTTGTGTTTGATTGCTGTGCTTGTTATTCTCTCAGTTAAAGATCCTAATATCATGCTAGATTAAATGTTAAAAATCTAGCATGGTATCAGAGCTAACCTGAGAAGAATACACTGTGCAGCTACATGAACTAGGGCTTCCTACTTTTTGTATCTCCCTCCACATATTTTCAGCAAAATAAGGTTGGGCTAACTCTCCTCCCTAGGGAGCATCTTTCTGTCGAAACAAAATTTGATTTTGAGCTTTTTTAGTTTTGGACCCGACACTACTGCTGAAAATTAGGGCTTTCCACATAAGTGGAATTTTTGAGTAAGCCCAGGCCTGGATTGATCTCCTCCTCATAATCAAATTTTAGAGATCAACATCAAAGCATTTGGTTGGACAGAACTTCGAGAAAGTCAAACCCTAATCTGCTCCTGAACCAACACTGCAGAAATTGAGCTCCAAATCCAGATCCGACATCTTGACCTGGTAAGATCTAAATCTTTTGTATTTCCATTTGAGGTTCTCAGTTAATATGTCTCATCATACCAAGCTTGATGAAAAGCTTGAGGGAGATGATAACTTCTGAGCTTGGAAGTATAGGATCTCCCTGGTCTTGGAAGAAAATGAGTTAGACTCCTACATAAATGAGGAGGTTCCAGTTCCAGAGGAAGATGAGGCTAAGGCCTTACATAAGAAGAAGTTGGTTATGGCAAAGAGGATTATTGCTGATTCAATCAAGGATCACCTCATACCACAGGTGTCCTCCCTCAAGACACCTTCAGCTATGTTTTATGCCCTAACCAAACTGTTTGAAGGGAAGAACATAAACCGAAAGATGACTCTAAGGAACCAGTTGAAGAATGTAAAGATCCAAAATGAGGAGACCATCCAGTCATAATTTACAAGGGTTTTCGAGATCAAAGAACAACTTGAAGCAGTAGATGAAGAAGTGGAGAATGCAGAAATTGTGATGACAACCTTGAATGGTCTCCCTAGGTAATGGTATTCTTTCACCCAAGGAATCTGTGATAGGAAGAATCTAATTAAGTTCAGTAGACTGTGGGAAGAATGTTCACAAGAAGAAGCTTGAATAGCATATTGAGAATAAAAGATGGGAAGTGAAGATCAAGCTCTCACAGTATAGTCCAAGAAAGGAAGAAAGGAAAATCATCATCATCGAGGTAAGCATTCTCATCAGAAAGATAATTTTATGAAAAGGGATCCATCCAAACTCAGATGTTATACATGCGATGAAAGAGGAAACTTTGCTAGAAATTGTCCCATGAATAAGAGTGGATCCAAGAATAAGAACAAAAGAAGACATCATGCTCACACTACTGAGGATGATGATCCTCCCAGGAAGAAAGTAAAACAAGAAAGTGAAGACTCTTCAAGTGATGAAGAATATGTTCTGATCTCCGCTCTCATAGGAATTGTCACACATGGAAGCAAAGATTGGCTTATTGACAGTGGGGCTTCCAAACACATGACAGCATTCAAGGAATATTTTGAGAAACTATCTGAACATAATTCACCCCATAAGGTGAAACTTGGGGATGACCATCTAGAACAAGCCTTGGTTCATGACACAGTAGATCCAAATGAACTTTGGCATAGAAGGCTTGCACATGCGCATTACAGAGCACTACCACTTGCAAGCAAAGCTATTGAAGGTCTTCTAGAAATTCAGGCAAAACATGAAGGAGTCTGCAAAGGATGTGCGAAAGGAAAGAACACAAAGAAGACATTTCCAAGTAGCGAAAACAAAGCAAAATGAATCTTGGAAATCATTCACTCCGATGTATGCGGTCCAATGTCATCCAGTTCTTTAAGCGGGTATGTATACTATGTTTCTTTTATTCATGATTTTTCTAGGAATACATGGATATACTTTATGAAGAACAAAAATGAAGTATTCAACAAATTCAAGGAATTTAAAGCCTTGGTCGAGAACCAAACTGAAAAGAAGATCAAGACCTTTCGATCAGATAATGGCGGAGAATTCACATTAAATGAATTCAAAGAGTTATGCAGAGATTCAGGGATTAAGAGGGAATTATCCACTCCATATAATCCACAGAAGAATGGGGTTGCAGAAAGGAAGAATAGAACGATCATGGAAGCTGTAAGAGCAATGATTCATGATCAAGATCTTCCCATGCATCTATGGGCATAAGCTACCAGAACAACGGTGTATGTATAGAACCGTACTCCACACAGAGTAATCGAGAACAAGACACCTGAATAAATCTTTTCCGACAAGAAACCAGAAGTCAACCATCCCAGAATATTTGGTTGTCTAGTGTACATACACATTCTGAAAGAAAAGAGGACAAAGTTAGATCCTTCAGGAAAGAATGGTATATTTGTTGGATACTCTGAAAGCTCGAAGGATTACAAAATATACTTCCCAGGATTTAAGAAGATCGACATCAGCAGGGACGTAACATTTGACGAAGATTCAGCTTACAACAAATCCAGAAAGAGACCTGCTAAAGATCCTAAAGAATTAGAAGCACCCAGAATTCATGACACAACCATGAATGAAGAAACTCAAGAAGAAGATCAAGAATTTCAAGAACCTCAAGAACCTGTAGATCCACCTCAGGAGAAAAATCCTCACAAGAGGAAAACTGCTTGGGTACGAGAAGCTATCCAAGGTGTGGAAAGATATGGGGCTCCAGAAGAGAATTATAGAGAAAGAAAGAGGACTAGGTACTGCTCTGGGTATGTAGCTTTGTTATGTGACTATATCAATAAATAACCTTCCAACTATGAAGAAGCTACAGAAAGGAAAGAATGGAAGGATGCTACGATCGAAGAGTATCAATCGATCATGAAGAATGATGTTTGGGATGTTGTCCCAAGACCAGAAGGGAAGTCTGTTGTAACTTCCAAATGGATCTACAAGATCAAGCATGTTGAAGATGGTAGCATAGAGAAATATAAAGCAAGATTCGTGGCTTGTGGCTTCTCACAGAAAGAAGGAATAGATTATGAAGAAACCTTTGCACCTGTAGCCAGATACACTTCCATTAGATCATTACTTTCTCTGGCTATAGTGATGAAATGGAAGATACACCAAATGGATGTCAAGACTGCTTTCTTGAATGGTGTAGTGGAAGATGAAGTGTATGTAGAGCAGCCACTCGGTTTTGAGACACATGACAGGGAGTCTCATTTGTGTAGATTGAAGAAATCCCTGTACAGTTTGAAACAGGTACCCAGGACATGGTACGACAGAATTGATGGCTTTCTATCCAGTTTGGGCTTTACCAAAAGTAAAGCAGATCCCAACCTTTACTACAAGGTTGAAGATGGCAACCCAGTGATACTACTACTGTATGTAGATGATCTGTTTGTAACATGTATGGATGGGTTTATTGCTGATACAAAGATGAAGCTTGCTACCGAGTTCGAAATGAAGGACTTGGTTATGATGCACTATTTTCTAGGCATGGAGGTGTGGCAGAATGCTGATGGAATCTCCCTCAGACAAGGGAAGTATGTAGTAGAGATCCTAAAGAGGTTTGGGATGATGGATTGTAAGGCCATGACCACACCTATGGCATCGAAACTGAATCTATTGAGTGATGCTTCATCAAAAGCGGTTGATGCTATGATGTATCATTAGATGATTGGGTCCTTGATGTACCCGATGAACACGAGACTAGATATTTGCTTTGCTGTGAACACCTTGAGCCAGTTCCTAACAAATCCAAGACATGTTCACTTGATTGATGCAAAGCATATTCTGAGGTACCTAAGGGGTACAATTGACTATGGGCTCAAGTATGAGGAAAATCAGAAGATTAACTTGGAGGGTTATGTTGATTCATATTGGGCAGGCAGTGCCATCGATAGGAAGAGCAATTTAGGGTGTTGCTTCAGTATGGGATTAGGTGTGATCTCTTGGTTTAGCAGGAAGCAATCCTGTGTGGCATTGAGTACAGCTGAAGTAGAGTATGTTGTAGCTTGTTTAGCTAGTTGTGAGGAAGTATGGTTGAGGAAGCTACTCTCTGATTTGTTTTCTCTCCAGTTGGATGCTACTTATGTACATTGCGACAACCAGAGTTGTGTGAAGTTGTTGGAGAACCCAGTGTTCCATGACAAGTCGAAGCATATCGAGATCAAGTATCACTATATCAGGGATATGGTGCAGAGGGGAGCAATGAAGCTCCATTATGTTGTGACAGATGAACAGATAGCTGATGTGTTGACAAATCCATTAGCCAGATAGAAGTTTGAGTACTTCAGGGAGAAGCTTGGTGTTCTCCAGATCGAGGTTCCCTCCAAAGGAAAGTGATGAGTCCATGAGACATTCTGACATGGTATGAGGATTGGTTCCTTCCATGGTCAGATGTAAGGGCTGAGCCATTCTGTTATGGTGAGAGGATTGGTTCCTTCCATGTCAGATGTGAGTGCTGAGCCATTCTGATGTGACTGTAGGATTGGTTCCTACATGATCAGATATAAGCGCTGAATGCCATTCTTGGAATGGATGCACCTGGTCAGTTACCAGGAAAGGTCAGTCTGGGACTGAGGGCCATTCTGATGTGACTATAGGATTGGTTCCTACATGATCAGATGTGAGTGCACAACCATTTTGAGGCAATTGTAGGATTGGTTCCTACAATGATAAGATGTAAGTGCAGAGCCATTCTGAGGCGATTGTAGGATTGGTTCCCACAATGATTAGATGTAAGTGCAGAGCCCTTTCAGCATGGAGGATTGGTTGCTTGCATGGTCGAATGTGAGTGCTGGGCCTTTTTGACATTGGTTGTCAAATGTGAGTGCTGGGCCTTTTTGACAGGGTTGTGGGATGTGTTCCCACATGGTCAGATGTGAGTGCTGGGCGTTCCTTTCTAATATGATTATAGGATTGGTTCCTACATGATCATATATAAGTGGTGGGCAGGCCATTCTGAATTAGGGTCAGATATAAGTGCTGGAAAAGACCTACATGGAGGTTAGGCCTACAACCAACATGAAAAGGGCTGGCTCTGTAGAACTTCCTATGACGAGAAGAATCAAGAGATAGCACCCGTGATGATGATCCAACAGAGATGTTCCAGAACCAGAGATGATCCAGATCGAGTGATGATCCAGATCCAGATGAAGATGACTTGAAGACGATGAGGACTTGATGATGATCTAGATGATACAGAGAAGAAGACTTGTGCTAATAAATTGTGTCGAGAGAATACCTTCCTAGTTAAGAGGGAGTGTTGATGTAATTGTAACTTCAAAATGTATTCACTTGTATTTCTTATGTATTGTACCCCGATGTTTATTCCGGGAAGTGTTTGTAATGTAATTGAGTCATGTCATTCCCCGATGTTCTGATTGGGAGTTTCTATAATGTAAACAAGTCATGTCAAGTCCAGGTGGGTAACCCTCCTATTGTTCAGGGGTTAAAGTCCCCACAGTTTCAAGGCCCTAGGGTTGTTAGACTCACCTAGTGAAGTTAGCCCTAGTGAGTTATTGTCAAGTCAGGAATTAGTATAAATAGAGAGTGAGTCTATATATTTAACACACACTCACTCACACTCAGTTGTAGCGCATAGATGAGGGAGAATAAGTTGTTGGGGCTAGAAGAAAGAGGCTACTGCTGTTGGGAGATCATCTTACTTTTTTGGGGTTTTAATTTTGGTGCTGATTCTATCTCTTAGGAAGTTGCAGGGTTTTCTCCATTTATGGTTTCCCCGAGGAAAAAAACTGTGTTCATTGTCTCTTGTGTTTGATTGGTGTGCTTGTTATTCTCTCAGTTAAAGAACCTAATATAATGCTAGCTTAAATGTTAAAAATCTAACTTGGTATCAGAGCTAACCTAAGAAGAAGACACTATGCAGCTGCGGGAACTGGGGCTTCCTACTTTTTGGATCTCCCTTCACAGATTTTCAACAAAAGAAGGTTGGGCTGACTCTCCTCCCTAGGGTGCATCTTTCTATCGAAACATAATCTGATTCTGAGCTTTTTCAGTTTTGGACCCAACATTATTGTCGGAAATTAGGGCTTTCCACAGAAGTGGAATTTTTGAGTGAGCCCAGGCTTGGATTGATCTCCTCCTCAAAATAGAAGTTTAGAGATCAAGATTGTAACACCCCGATTTTGACCCCATTGCATTAAATGTACATGATGTATATATTGTAATGGATCATGGTGCGGAGCTAGAGGCAAAAGCCCCACCATCGATTTGGTTGTGTTATGTTCAGAGATTGGAATTGTTGCCGATGGTATATCGTGATATATGGCACATATTAGTTTCAGCATCATGTAAATATGCATCTTTAATTAAATGAACCCAAACAGCTATGCTCACTGCAACCATAATGAAAAGGGCATGATTTTCCTAAGGATAAGGGGGGGGGGATGATTAAACCTTGAACCTATGGGGAAAAGCCATGTGTTAGCTATTAAACCCTGTTTGATTTGCCCATATTTCCTTGTCTTATCCAACTACCATTTTAATTCTCTGCAGAGTAGTTGAGGCAGTTATGGCTGGGGAGTGGAGCGTGGCAGGACTGTCAGTCCTTGCCCACATACACACTCCACCAGCAGGTTGACCCTCACGTTTTGGAAAACCACCACCACCATCACTCCATGTGGACTCTCCACTCTCTCGATTATGCCATTCTCTTCATTGCCGGTTCATCCTCACGCAAGGAAAATCGTCCTGTGTCTCACGTAGGGGATTCTTCCCTGTTTTGGTCTCACGTAGCCAGGAGAAGGAGCCGTTTCCACTGTCATTCACATTTTCCACAGAGAGGAATTTGGTGTGTTTTCCATTAGTATTTGGGATCTGGTGTAGAGATTCTCTCATGCACTAGGTTCTGTGTTGTTGTTACTCACACAGTAAGTCGGGGGCCACCGTTCTTCACCCACGATTTTTCCCTTGTGAATAAGCCATTCACGTCCTGTGTGTGCATGTTTTCCATATGAATTTTGTGGATTGTGTGGGTGTGTGTCCCCCTTATAGACTGGTATGGCTGTGTAATTTTCCCGGCACTTCAATGTTGAGATCAGGGCCGATTTTCTCCCCTTGATTTGTGGTTGCCGCCGCTCTTCTCAAGATTTGCGGGTTTGCTGTGGTCTCCCTTACGTTTTGTTTGCTGTGGTATTCCTTACACTTTGGGACTGTTGTAAGCTATTTTGGAGTCGTTTTGGCCACGGTAGGGCCAAGAACGACTCAGGAGTCATTTTCCTTGTCTAAGCTATAACTGCTTGATTGATTGCATGCATGTAATGGTTGGTCTTCGAACTGTGTTGGGAGCAGGGATGGGGGCTTGGTTTTCTTAATAAACCTGGTGTGTTTGGAAACCACACAGACAGAGCTAGAGGGCTGGATTTCTTCTCCACAACCCCTGAATGGCACGGGAAGGGAAGTCAGGGCTTGAGGGACTGTGTAGTAGAGAAGGGACTGATTCCTTGTGTTGGGTGTGTGTGGGTGTCTTAGAAGTCAGGCTAGTTCTGGTGTAGTTATTCCTATCTCAGTAATGGGCTCACCAGCTTAGCATTTAGCCTTTCCCAACTCGTGGATGGCCTGATAAACCCAATTGTGTTGGCTTGGCTAATCCATTGTTTGCTTAATAAACCCAACTGTGTTGGCTTGGCATGTTTTGTTATCCTTGGCTATGTGAAAGCCTGCTAGTTCCTTATTCCTTGGGGAATCATGCCCAGCTTGGGGGTGGTAGCATTGCTAAGAGATTAAGGAGCACGCTGGCCTATGGTTGGGTGGAACGTTGCAGTGACATAGCTGGTTGCGGAACAACTTTTATAAGATAAGTATTCTTGTCTATTTTACTTTTGCAATTATATTACTTTTAATAAATATGATGAACATGTTGAATGCTTTTATGAACGCTTGTTTTCTTCCGCCGTATGATAAATAATCATGTATGCATGTTCTAGTTCAAAGCATTTTGTTTCAGCATTTTTATGTACATACATGTTCGTGGGGAATTTGCCCGGATGGTTAATGCCATGGTAGCGTCCTCTTTGTCGGTCGAAGGGTCGGGGATGCTACAGTGTGGTATTAGAGCTCATGTTACAGCATGGGCCTGAATGGACCATGAAGATGCAGTGACAGAGGCAGGTTGCCTTCTGCCCAGCAACAATCAAAAAATTTTTTGGACAGAAAAACCTCAATCTTCAAAATTTGTCTAAGTGCTGGAACCATTGGCCCATCGAAAGACTTGGTGACAAGTTCTTCTGATGCAGTGGTGCACTTAGTGGGAAGGCCACCTGATGGCCGATGTGGTGGAAGACAGAGGAGAGGGGAAATTTGGAAAATTTTCTAAGTGTTTTGGTCGTCAGCACACCGGAACACCTAGACAGATGGATTGCTGATACTTAGCCGATAGAGCGCCGCTGTTGCAGAAGGCTAGTGATCTAGGCTTCAGACGAGAAGAGACTGCCGATGCCGATCAGATTATGCCTCAGCAGATTGGGCTGCCAATCGAAAGAAGATCAAAGATGATGGGTCACCATTGTGGCTGCTAATGGAACTATTTCGTCGATGAAAAGAAGAGAATTGAGCCGATCAAGCGATGAAAAGGAAGACTAAAGGGAAAATTTTAAAAATCTCTAAGTCTGGGAATCATCGGCCATCGACGATGGTTAATTGAACACATTGCCGACACCTAGTTAATTCAGTTGTCAATGAGCTACGTCGGATGAAGTTAGTGGATTGAAAGTCCGCCGTTGCGGCTGTCTAACGGACTATCCTTCCGAATGTTAGAGGCTTCGACCACCGAAACGCCGACCCTTTTTAGTTGAAAGACCGTTTGAAAAAGGCCATCAACGATCGACAACAGTTAGTTGTTTGGATTGGTGGAAGATAGTTGTTCGTGTGCCTACCATTGCGGCCACCTAAGAGACTATCCATTCGATGGACAACGCATCTGATCGCCGATGCCATAATGATCAGTGCTTCCAATTTCCGATATGCCACCATCAGAAAACCTTAGTTGTTGGGTTCGCCGACACATAGATCTTAGTGGTTCCTACCACCGACAGATGCTCTGTTTTGTGGAAAGAAGAAGGGAATTTTTTTTGAAAAATTTGTCTAAGTGTTGAAGACCGTCAGCGATCGACGAAAGATAGTGGTTTGGACCGCCGATGCGTCGAAAGAATATTAGCTGAACGAACTGTCGATGAAGTCGGAAAGATTTAGTTGTTCATGTGCCCGCCGTTGTTGTTGTTTAGTGGACTATCCTTCCGATGGACAATTGCTTCGATCCACCGACAGGGTTACACTTGCGGAAAACATAGAGAGTTCACGCGCCGCTGTTGCGGCTGCCCATGGAACTAGCCACCTGATGAGTAGAGGATTCGATCGCGGACGCGGCAGTGCTTAGTGGATCCGATCACTGATGAACAGTGGAGGAAGTTAGTTGTGCTGACCGCCGAAACGTCGAATTGATAGTTGGAATGAGACCTGATTCTGCATAAGGAAATTTTGAGTTTTTCAAGTGGGATTTCTTAGCAGATTTCGACTGTTTTTCAATAGGAATTTCAGTGGTTTTTCAGTGGATTTTCGGGGCTGAAAAGGAGAAAGTGGTAGCGATATTATGTGCCATATTGCATAGAGAAGCCACAAGGGGGAAAGCCCCCTTGACCCCCATTATCCCCCTCAGACAGACGTTCTTTGATAAAGAAAATCTTGTGTTTGGGAAAAATCGTTATTTTATGATTTTTCCAAGAGAAGGTAAGTAATTCTGATTTATATCAATGTTATGCATCTATCAGTTGTGTTACTAACACGTTTGTAGAATCGTAGTCACCTTCAAAGGAAGTATTCCAGGTAGTGCATTTTGGCAAGAAAGTGGTGGTTCAGTTATGAGAACCCATGACGGATATGATGCTCGGGATTCCTATGAGTGTGCGACAGATTCCATGGGAGAAAATGTCCATAATGAAAATGATGACATAGATTCTAATGGAAGGAGATTCCAAGAGACACCGTCAGATGTTGCAGCCACCATGAGAAGCTTGATTAAAGCCCAGGAAGAGCAGCATCAGTTGAATGCTGCTATGTTGCAGAGTTTAACAGACTTGCATAGGAAGATAGACTCTAGACGAGGTACATCAAGATCGGAAGGAAGTAAGAGCAGTACTAGGAGAAGAAGGACTTCTAATGGATCATCTGACTCTGAAGAATCCAACGGGGATTCAAGTTCTTCTTCTCATAAAAGAAAAAGAAAGAGACACCATAGGGATCGCTCTTGGGATGAATTTAAGAAGGCTAAAACTCCTACATTTGATGGTGAGGTAAAGACTGGACAAGAGGATGAATCTTGGCTTCTTGGGATAAAGAAGTACTTTCAAGTGCATGATTATTCAGGAAACATGAAGGCAAGAGTTGCCATATTCAACCTGAATGGAAGGGCATCCATTTGGTGGGAACACTTCAAGCAAGTAAAGAGGATCAGTGAAAGGAGACTTAAGTGGAAACAATTCAAGAAGTATTTCAAGCAGAAATACCTCTCTGATAGGTATTATGATGACAAGATTAAGGATTTCCATGAGCTGAGATTGGGACAGCAGACCACGGAAGAGTATGCAAATAAATTCTTGGAGCTGTTGAGGTATGTCTGGTTCATCAGAGATGAAAAAGTGAAGGTCCAACGTTTTCTGAGTGGATTACCTCAGTCTTACAAAGGTAGAATTTAGTTTTATGAACCTAAAACTCTTGAAGAAGCAATAAGGAAGGTTACGTATTGCTATGAGCAAAGCAAAGGTAAACTGGATTACCACAAGGTATGGAAGGATAAGAAGCATGAGAAGTTTGGCCAAAGAAAGAAAGGTTTCAAACCTTCTAACTTCAGGAATCGACAGAAGCAGCCATCCCAAGCTGCCAGTAAGTAAGTTGTAGTGACAGGAGAAAATCCTAAAGAGCCACAATAGAATAGAGGACCACTCCAATGTTGGAAATGTGGAGGACCCCACATGCGCAGAAATTGTCCACTCGAGAATGAGAGTGCAAGACCGACTTATAACATTCAAGAAGCAGAAACAGTGGGTCAAGTAGCAAGGGTAGTCCCTAGGATTTATGCAGCACTGGAGGACCGGTAGGAAGATCACCAGTTAACTGTGGTTGAAGTTGCAGGTAATATTGTTGAACAATCTATTTCTATTTTGATTGACCCCGGTTCTACTCACAGTTACATTACTCCTAGAGTTGTGAAGATTTGTGCTTTTAAGAAAGTAAATCATAGGAAGTCTTGGTTAGTTCAGCTAGCCACTGGGACTAAGAGAAAGGTCAGTGAAGTGGTAGAGAAATGTCCATTGGTCATGAATGGATTGGTCACTTGTGTAGATCTGAATGTTCTACCACTTGGTTCCTATGATGTTCTCATTAGAATGGATTGGTTAGAAGCTCATAGGGTGAAGCTTGACTGTTACAATAAGACTTTCGAATGCATGAATGAAGAAGGGAACCTAGTAGTTGTGAAAGGCATTCCAAAGGTGATTTCAGTACGGCAGATTTCAACAATGCAGTTAAAGAAGTTCTGCAGGAAGGGTTGCCAGTTGTATGCAGCCCATATTTTGGAGGCAATAGGGGATGAAACTCCTAGGTTGGAAGACTACCAGGTGTTACAGGAATTCAGGGATGTGTTTCTTGATGAGATTCTAGGACTTCCTCCAATGAGGGACATTGATTTCACTATTGAACTTGTGCCAAGAGCAGCACCAGCGTCCAAGGCACCCTACAGAATGAGTACACTGGAGATGCTAGAATTGAAGATGCAACTGCAAGAGTTGTTGGAAAAGAAGTATATCTGGCTGAGTGTGTCTCTGTGGGGAGCACCAGTTCTGTTTGTAAAGAAGAAAGATGGTACACTCAGGTTGTGTATTGATTACAGACAGTTGAACAAGGTTACTATGAAGAATAAATATCCTTTGCCTAGGATTGATGACCTCTTTGATCAAATGAGAGGAGCAAGGGTATTTTCCAAGATTGACTTGAGGTTTGGTTACCATCAAGTGAGAATCAAGGATGAAGACATTCATAAGACAACCTTCAGAACAAGGTATGGATATCATGAGTTTGTAGTGGTGCCATTTGGCCTCACGAATACACCAGCTACATTTATGTGCCTTATGAATAGTGTCTTCAGCAGATATTTGGACAAGTTTGTTCTTTTTTTCCTTGATTGCATTCTTGTTTAGTCTAAGAATGAGGTGGAGCATGAAGAGCATTTGAGGTTGACATTGCAATTTCTCAGGAAGCATCAGCTATATGCAAAACTGAGCAAGTGTGACCTCTATAGAGATAGAATTCAGTATTTGGGTCACATTATCTCAGAGGAGGGTATATCTGTGGACCTTGAAAAGATTGAATCCATTATGAATTGGCCTACTCCAAGAAATGTGATAGATGTAAGATCTTTTATGGGACTTGCAGGATACTACCAGAGGTTCATTGAGGGATTCTCCAAAGTTGCACATGCCATCACTTCTTTGCAAAAGAAGGGGATGAAGTTCGAATGGACATCAAGGTGTGAAGAAAGCTTCTAGTAGTTGAAGAATATTCTCACCAGTGCACCAGTATTGAAGGTTGTAGATCCAGAGAAAGATTTCATGGTGTGTGTCGATGCATGTAGAAAAGGGCTTGGAGGAGTCCTTATGTACGACAACCACGTGATATGTTATGAGTCAAGAAAGCTGAAGGATCATGAGAAGAGCTATGTCACTTATGATCTAGAGCTTGCAGCCATAGTACATGCCCTCAAGATGTGGAGACATTACTTGATGGGTAGAAGATTTGAGCTCAGGATAGACCATTGTGGTCTAAAGTATTTGTTTGATCAGCCTACTTTGAACGCTAGACAAGCAAGATGGCAGGAATTTTTATGTGAATTTGATTTTGAAATCAAGCACATAAAGGGAAAAGAGAATAAGGTAGCTGATGCACTCAGTAGGAAGGTACATGAAATGCATGTGGCATCTTTTAGTATTTGCCAATCGGATTTGAGGCAGTAGATTGTTAGTCATGCTGCTGGAGATGAATTGTATGAGTAGGTAAAGGACACATTGCAGCAGCAAAGTCTTGAGAAGAGGTATGAGGGATATAAATTGGAAGAAGACGGACTTCTCACTTATAAAGGTAGAATTTATATTCTAAATGCAGCAAATTTGAGGAGAGTTATTATGGATGAAATCCATCAAGCTCCGTATTCTGGTCACCCAGGATATCAGAAGACAATAGCTACAGCTAGAAAGAAGTACTTCTGGCCAGGAATGAAAAGGGACATGGCTGAGTACATTTCGAGGTGTATGAAATGTCAAGAGGTAAAGGTTGAGCATCAACACCCTGCAGGTTTGTTGCAGCCTTTGCCAGTTCCGGAATGGAAATGGGAAGTTATTTCCATGGATTTCATTACAGGATTGCCGATGACTTAGAGACAACATGATTACATCATGGTTGTGGTAGACAAGTTGACTAAGGAAACACATTTTATACCAGTGAACTCTATGGATAAGACTGATGACATTGCAAAGATCTTCATGAAGGATATTTTCAAATTGCATGGATTGTCGAAGGCAATAGTCTTTGACAGAGATGTCAAGTTCACTTCCAAATTTTGGAAGGGGTTGTTTGCAGACTTGGGTACAAAGCTAAACTTCAGCACTACATACCATCCTCAGATAGATGGGCAGACAAAGAGAGTTAATTAGGTGCTCAAGGACATGCTTCACATGTACGTGATGGACAAACCAACCAAGTGGGAAGATTACTTACACTTGGTAGAGTTTGCTTACAACAATGGACAGCAGGCATCCTTGGGGATGAGTCTATATGAAGCTTTGTATGGAAGAAGGTGTAGGACACCTGTGACTTGGGATAATCCAGTGAACCGGGTTGTGCTTGGACCAGAATTGCTTAAGGAAATGGAGAAAGAGTTTGTAAATATCAGGCAGAATCTGAAAGCAGTACAGGACAGACAGAAAAGCTATGCGGATAAGCATAGGGTGAACAGGGAGTTCAGTGTTTGGGATCATGTTTACCTCAGAGTGAGGGCAAAGAAGAGTTCCTTGAAGCTTGGAAGTTGTGCCAAGCTGTCACCTAGATATTGTGGGCCATTTGAAGTGCTTGAAAGAATAGGGCCAGTTGCATATAGACTTGCCTTGCCTGCTAGCACTAGAGCTCATAATGTTTTTCATGTTTCTTTGCTTAAGTGATATGTACATGATCCTAACCACGTGATAAATTGGGATGTGATTTAGGTGGAACCTGAGGGAGAGTTCCGAATCGAGCCAATGCACATCCTCGACAGGAAGGTCACAATGCTCTGGAACCGGGCCATAGGGTAGGTAAAGGTGCAATGGGAGCACTACAGACCTGAAGAGGCTACATGGGAGCTGGAGGATGCCCTGTGGTTGGCACATCCATTTTTGTTCAATTCCGCGGATCACTGATGCGATACCAGTGTAGCATTTTGTTCAAATTTTGTAAAGCATTGAGGATAGTGCTATTGAAGGGGGAGGGGAATGTAACACCCTGGTTTTGACCCCATTGCATTAAATGTACATGATGTATATATTGTAATGGATCATGTTGCGGAGCTAAAGGCAAAAGCCCCACCATCGATTTGGTTGTGTTATGTTCGACGATTGGAATTGTTGCCGATGGTATATCATGATATACGGCATATATTAGTTTTGGAATCATGTAAATATGCATCTTTAATTTAATGAACCCAACCAGCTATGCTCACTCCAACCATAATGAAAAGGGCATGATTTTCCTAAGGATAAGGGGGGGGGGGATGATTAAACCTTGAACCTATGGGGAAAATCCATGTGTTAGCTGTTAAACCCTGTTTGATTTTCCCATCTTTCCTTGTCTTATCCAACTACCATTTTAATGCTCTATAGAGTAGTTGAGGCTGTTATGGCTAGGGAGTGGAGTGTGGTAGGACTTTCAGTCCTTGCCCACACGCACACTCCACCAGCAGGTTGACCCTCATGTTTTGGAAAACCACCACCGCCATCACTCCATGTGGACTCTCCACTCTCTCAACTATGCCATTCTCTTCATTTTTGGTTCATCCTCACGTAAGGAAAAACGTCCTGTGTCTCACGCAGGGGATTCTTCCCTGTTTTGGTCTCATGCAGCCAGGAGAAGGAGCTGTTTCCACTGTCATTCACATTTTCCATAGAGAGGAATTTGGTGTGTTTTCCATTAGTATTTGGGATCTGGTGTAGATATTCTTACATGCATTGGGTTCTGCGTTGTTGTTACTCACACAGTAAGCCGGGGGCCACCATTCTTCACCCATGATTTTTCCCTTGTGAATAAGCCATTCAAATCCTTTGTGTGCATGTTTTCCATATGGATTTTGTGGATTGTATGGGTGTGTGTTCCCCTTACAGACTGGTATGGCTGTGTGATTTTCCCGGCACTTCAATGTTGAGATCGGGGCCGATGTTCTCCCCTCGATTTATGGTTGCCGCTGCTCTTCTCAATATTTGTGGGTTTGCTATGGTATCCCTTACAGTTTGTTTGATGTGGTCTTCCTTACGCTTTGGGACTACTGTAAGCTATTTTGGAGTCGTTTTGGCCACGGTAGGGCCAAGAACGACTCAGGAGTCGTTTTCCCTGTCTAAGCTGTAACTGCTTGATTGATTGCATGCGTGTAATGGTTGGTCTTCGGAATGTGTTGGGAGTAGGGATGGGGAATTGGTTTTCTTAATAAAGCTAGTGTGTTTGGAAACCACACAGACAGAGCTAGAGGGTTGGCTTTCTTCTCCACAACCCCTGAATGGCACAGGAAGGGAAGTCCGGGACTAAGGGACTATGTAGCAGAGAAGGGACTGATTCATTGTGTTGGGTGTGTGTGGGTGTCTTAGAATTTAGGATAGTTCTGGTGTAGGTGTTCCTATCTCGGTAACGGGTTCACCAGCTTAGCATTTAGCCTTTCCCAACTCCTGGATGGCCTAATAAACCCAACTGTGTTGGCTTGGCTGATCCATTGTTTGCCTAATAAACCCAACTGTGTTTGCTTGGCATGTTTTGTTATCCTTAGCTATGTGAAAGCCTGCTAGTTCCTTATTCCTTGGAGAATCATTCCCATCTAGGGGGTGGCAGCGTTGCTGAGAGATTAAGGAGCACATTGGCCTATGGTTGGGTGGAACGTTGTAGCGACGTAGCTGGTTGTGGAACAACTTTCATAAGATAAGTATTCTTGTCTATTTTACTTCTGTAATTATATTACTGTTAATGAATATGATGAACATGTTGAATGATTTTATGAACGCATATTTGCTTCCGCCGTATGATAAATAATCATGTATGCTTGTTTTAGTTCAAAGCATTTTGTTTCAGCATTTTTATGTACATACATGTTCATGGGGTGTTTTCCTGGATGGTCAATGCCATGGTAGGGTCCTCTTCATCGGTCAGAGGGTCGGGGACGCTACAAAGATCAAAACATTTGGTTGGATAGAACTCTGGGAAAGTCAAACCCTAATCTGCTCCTGAACCAACACTGCAGAAATTCAGCTCCAAATCCAGATCCGACATCTTGGCCTGGTAAGAACTAAATCTTTTGTATTTCCATTTGAGGTTCTCAGTTAAGATGTCTCATCATACCAAGCTTGATGAAAATATTGAGGGAGCTGATAACTTTTGAGCCTGGAAGAAAATGAGTTGGACACCTACATCAATGAGGACGTTCCAGTTCCAGAGGAAGATGAGGCTAAGGCCTTACATAAGAAGAAGTTGGTTATGACAAAGAGGATTATTGCTGATTCAATCAAGGATCACCTCATACCATAGGTGTCCTCCCTCAAGACACCTAAAGCTATGCTTGATGCCCTAACCAAACTGTTTGAAGGGAAGAACATAAACCAAAAGATGACTCTAAGGAAAATCTCTTATTTCTTCATTTTTGTTTAACTGAGCAGACTTCCAAAGTTAATAATCCCAAGCCTTTTATGCCACAACCAATTTTCATCTTCATTTCCAAGATAACAATCTTCCTTTTTCTCATCTAGTATGTAAATGTTGCTTGGTGTTCTTGTACATGTTCCAACTAATTGATTTGACAATTTTTAGAATAAAAAAACATATAATTCCCTTTATCACAAATTTTAATTACACTTAACAAATTATGTTCCATATCCTCAACTAGTAAAACATTTTTAGCCATGATATTTTGTTATTCAAACACAAAATACCTCTTCCAATTATCCTAGCTGATTGTTCATTTCTAAAAGTAAATGTACCTTCTTTTCCTTCATCCAAAGTAACAAAATTCTGTTTTCTTCTTGTCATATGTTTAGAACATCCACTATCCACACACCATTTTACTTTATGATCAGCCTGTAAAGCTAGAGTGCATTTTTCAGATTCTAGATGATCACTTTTCTTTTTTCAAAATCTAGTTTTCAGATCGGTGTAATTAGATTAAGGAGATTTCTGAAAGTTCATTGGACAGTTTCTTAATACATGTCCAAAATGATTACACCTATAACATTCAATATCAAAACTTAAGACATCAAATATGTTATAGGAATTATTCACATTTTTCGGAATGGTTCTATCATTCCTTCTTCCATAGTCAAATTTATATTTGTCATGATTGTTTTGTGCAATTATGTTTCTTGAAAATGCATTACAAAAAGAAGCTTTATGTCCATACATGTTGTAACAAAAGAAACAATAGCCATTAAACTTGTTGTGGTACCTGTCATAACTTCTTCTATGTATTGTTGAAATTTGATTTTCTTTTTGCTTGATTGATTCCATCTGATTGCTAGTGTTTTTCACATATGTACCTGCTTTTTTAGTACTTGTGCTAGTACTTGCATTAGTAACCTCATATTTATAACCAATTCCAATTTTGTTATTTGCTCGTTTTTGATTACTAATAATCTGTCTAAAATATTTGAACTACCACTCATGTTATTTTCTTGTACCTTCTTTCTGACTAAAACAACTTCAAATTTTAGATATTCATTTTCCTTATCCTTTTCTACAAGCAAATTGTTTAGTACTTCTTCAATTAATCTAGCCTCTTCTATTTTGAGCTTTAAATCAATTATCATAATTTCAGTGCTTTCTATCAACTTGTTAGATTTCTGTAGCTCATTTTCAAGATTTTCAATTTCTTCTTTGAAATGTTTACATTCTCTTCTTACTTTTCTAAGTTCAGTCAATGCACTTACAAGCTTAGCTTCCAAATTAACTTCACCTTCTTCTTCTTCTTCAATAAATTCATCATTCAGATTTTATACAACCATAAAGAGTCTTATATCTAAGCTAACATCACTTTCATTTGTTTCTGAAGAATCACTATCATCTTTAATAAAGAGAATTTTCTTTTTATATGAGTTTCTTTGAAAAGTCTTCTTATACTTTTTCTTGTATTCTTTACTTTTTCTATTGATTTCTTCTTCACCATCATATTGCTTAGTAGGGACAGTTAGAGGCAAAATGTCCTATTCTACCACAACCAAAACATTTAAGAGGAAGCTTACCTTTGTATTTTCCAGTAACCTTTTTCAAAATTTTGACAAAATTAGCTTCTTCCTTATCTTCTTATGAATCCTCATGATCACTAGTTTCTGCTTCAACTTTCTTCTTGTCCTTCTTAGCTTCCTTGAACGCTGCTTCTTTCCTGAAAGAATCATTGCTTCTTTCCTGAAAGAATCATCACCAGAGTTCCTCATCTCATATGCTGTTAGTATTCCATGTATTTCATCCATTTCTAAAGTAGCAATATCAACTCATTCTTCCAAAGCATATATTTTTGAATTAAATCTTACAAGTAGAGATCTAAGTACCTTTTGCACAATATTAACATCTTTAACTTTTTCTCCTAGACCTCTCATCTACTTCATCAATATGAAGAAAATAAGTTGTTATATCTCCAGATTCTTCCATTGTTAAACTTTCAAATTGACTCCTATATGACTGTAACTTAGCATTCTTCACCTTAGTATATCCTTCATAAACACTTTTCAGTTTGTCCCATAATTCTTTTGCTGACTCACAGTGCATAACCTTAACAAATTCTGACCCGACTAAACCTCCAAGTATTGCATACATAGCTTTGGAATTACTTTCATAAAGTTTCTTACCTACAACATTTGTTGGAATGTTTGCTGGAGCACTATATTCATTCAACACAACTTGCCAAACATCTACTCCTTGAGTCCGCAAAAACAATTTCATCCCGATACTCCAAAAAACATAATTATGTCCATCAAATAGAGGTATTCCATGTTTTGTAAATTCAGACTTCTTATCCATCATAAA